>JAJQJQ010000414.1:0-25751 GCA_028622995.1 Panagrolaimus kolymaensis | reverse complement strand
TGAAAGATTTTCATCCAAGTTTTTGCTTTGATAAAATAAACTTTCTTTTTTTTTAATTCTCTAGAAGCTGCTGGGAAAGAAAATTGAAGAAACGATAATGCATATCGTATTAATAATGTTAAAATAAAGCAAATTTTGAAAGATTTTCATCCAAGTTTTTGATTTGATAAAATAAACTTTCTTTTTTTTAATTCTCTAGAAGCTGCTGGAAAAGAAAATTTAAGAAACGATAGTGCATATCGTATTAATAATGTTAAAATAAAGCAAATTTTGAAAGATTTTCATCCAAGTTTTTGATTTGATAAAAATAAACTTTCTTTTTTTTAATTCTATAGAAGCTGCTGGGAAAGAAAATTTAAGAAACGATAATGCATATCGTATTAATTATGTTAAAATAAAGCAAATTTGAAAGATTTTCATCCAAGTTTTTGATTTGATAAAAATAAACTTTCTTTTTTTTAATTCTCTAGAAGCTGCTGGGAAAGAAAATTTAAGAAACGATAATGCAAATCGTATTAATAATGTTTTAATAAAGCAAATTGTGAAAGATTTTCATCCATGTTTTGGATTTGATAAAAATAAACTTTCTTTTTTTTAATTCTCTAGAAGCTGCTGGGAAAGAAAATTTAAGAAACGATAGTGCATATCGTATTAATAATGTTAAAATAAAGCAAATTTTGAAAGATTTTCATCCAAGTTTTTGATTTGATAAAAATAAACTTTCTTTTTTTAATTCTATAGAAGCTGCTGGGAAAGAAAATTTAAGAAACGATAATGCATATCGTATTAATTATGTTAAAATAAAGCAAATTTTGAAAGATTTTCATCCAAGTTTTTGATTTGATAAAAATAAACTTTCTTTTTTTTAATTCTCTAGAAGCTGCTGGGAAAGAAAATTTAAGAAACGATAATGCAAATCGTATTAATAATGTTTAAATAAAGCAAATTTTGAAAGATTTTCATCCATGTTTTGGATTTGATAAAAATAAACTTTCTTTTTTTTAATTCTCTAGAAGCTGCTGGGAAAGAAAATTTAAGAAACGATAGTGCATATCGTATTAATAATGTTAAATAAAGCAAATTTTGAAAGATTTTCATCCAAGTTTTTGATTTGATAAAAATAAACTTTCTTTTTTTTAATTCTCTAGAAGCTGCTGGGAAAGAAAATTTAAGAAACGATAATGCAAATCGTATTAATAATGTTTTAATAAAGCAAATTGTGAAAGATTTTCATCCATGTTTTGGATTTGATAAAAATAAACTTTCTTTTTTTAATTCTCTAGAAGCTGCTGGGAAAGAAAATTTAAGAAACGATAGTGCATATCGTATTAATAATGTTAAAATAAAGCAAATTTTGAAAGATTTTCATCCAAGTTTTTGATTTGATAAAATAAACTTTCTTTTTTTTAATTCTATAGAAGCTGCTGGAAAGAAAATTTAAGAAACGATAATGCATATCGTATTAATTATGTTAAAATAAAGCAAATTTTGAAAGATTTTCATCCAAGTTTTTGATTTGATAAAAATAAACTTTCTTTTTTTTAATTCTCTAGAAGCTGCTGGGAAAGAAAATTTAAGAAACGATAATGCAAATCGTATTAATAATGTTTAAATAAAGCAAATTTTGAAAGATTTTCATCCATGTTTTGGATTTGATAAAAATAAACTTTCTTTTTTTAATTCTCTAGAAGCTGCTGGAAAGAAAATTTAAGAAACGATAGTGCATATCGTATTAATAATGTTAAAATAAAGCAAATTTTGAAAGATTTTCATCCAAGTTTTTGATTTGATAAAAATAAACTTTCTTTTTTTTAATTCTCTAGAAGCTGCTGGGAAAGAAAATTTAAGAAACGATAATGTAAATCGTATTAATAATGTTTTAATAAAGCAAATTGTGAAAGATTTTCATCCATGTTTTGGATTTGATAAAAATAAACTTTCTTTTTTTTAATTCTCTAGAAGCTGCTGGGAAAGAAAATTTAAGAAACGATAATGCATATCGTATTAATTATGTTTAAATAAAGCAAATTTTGAAAGATTTTCATCCAAGTTTTTGATTTGATAAAAATAAACTTTCTTTTTTTTAATTCTATAGAAGCTGCTGGGAAAGAAAATTTAAGAAACGATAATGCATATCGTATTAATTATGTTAAAATAAAGCAAATTTTGAAAGATTTTTCATTCTCAAGTTTTTGATTTGATAAAAATAAACTTTCTTTTTTTTAATTCTCTAGAAGCTGCTGGGAAAGAAAATTTAAGAAACGATAATGCAAATCGTATTAATAATGTTTAAATAAAGCAAATTTTGAAAGATTTTCATCCATGTTTTGGATTTGATAAAAATAAACTTTCTTTTTTTTAATTCTCTAGAAGCTGCTGGGAAAGAAAATTTAAGAAACGATAGTGCATATCGTATTAATAATGTTAAAATAAAGCAAATTTTGAAAGATTTTCATCCAAGTTTTTGATTTGATAAAAATAAACTTTCTTTTTTTTAATTCTCTAGAAGCTGCTGGGAAAGAAAATTTAAGAAACGATAATGCAAATCGTATTAATAATGTTTTAATAAAGCAAATTGTGAAAGATTTTCATCCATGTTTTGGATTTGATAAAAATAAACTTTCTTTTTTTTAATTCTCTAGAAGCTGCTGGGAAAGCCGGTTGAAGAAACGATAATGCATATCGTATTAATTATGTTTAAATAAAGCAAATTTTGAAAGATTTTCATCCAAGTTTTTGATTTGATAAAATAAACTTTCTTTTTTTTAATTCTCTAGAAGCTGCTGGGAAAATTGAGAAATAACAAAAAATGGAATTTTGGAAAAGCAGCTTATAAAAGTTTAAATAAGTAAAAACATACAAAAAAGAAGAATTTTAAATTTTTTCCAGGCAAAAAATAGCCAAATTAGGGCAGAGTTGAGGTAAAAAACGTTAGTTTTGTCATTCGATTAATCGAATAATCGACAACACTGGTCCCAATCAAAGATGGAACTAATATTATAACATGAAGAATTTAATTTTGCATATAAAAATACAAATGAAAATCACTACTTGATATACTTTTTAATTATAAAAACTAATAATTATTTATGATATGATTAAAAAAATGCTTTTTTGATAGAAAAAAGCATTTTGGCATTAAAGGTCAAAACGCCAGCCCTTTGACAAAGCTTTTTTTCAAAGCAAAAAAGCAAAAGAAAAATTGTGTTCCTCCTCAATACGAAAAAAATATGATTATTTGAAGTTTGTATCGCATTTTTTATTTATATTTTAATTAACTTTCGACATTTTGTTAATTTTAAAAGCTATTTCAATCGGTAAACTTATCATTTTAAAACAAAATCATCCAACTCTGGCCGATATTGTTTTTTGTTATCGTTGCGCGTTTTTTTTTGTATTTTGTATGCCAAATGTAAAAAGTATTTAGAAGTTTATTTTTAAATTTTTAGGATCAATTCGACGACAACTTTCATTGAAATGTCTTATCCATTCCGAAGTAAGAAAAGGGTAATTGGAGGACCTGCTGGTGATGCTGTAAATAAACCAATTAAAAAAAATCGGATAGCTGACAAATCTTCTGGTAAGTTATATTATAATATTTTTTTTGTGCTTTTTTTTATTTTTTAAAAAACTTTCTCGTGATTACTACTACGTATTACAATTTTAAGTGCCACCACCTGATCCATCTAATTCATCAAAAGAAGATAAAACAATGTAACGAATCAAAGGTTAGTTTTTTTTAGTATACTTTATTTTTGTGATACAATAATGATTTTAGTGAATTGCAAACAACAATTATCAAAACAGTGGCTGGATCTGTACCATCAAATAGCAAAGATACTTCTGAAACTTCGTTGGATAATCAGTCAATAGATGAACAAATTGAAAAACTTGCATTAGCTGATACGAAACATTCGAAAAATGGTGGTCAAGCTACAGAATAAACAAAGAAAGAAACTAAGAAAGCTCTTAGATACGGTAGCTTTTTTCCATCTAATTTTCAATATTTATGAACCTTTTTTAGATTCATTTATTTACAAAGAAAATAATGGTAAATACTATTTATATCACAAGTATTGGCAAATTCCATATCGTGAAACAACTGGCTGTTTTCGCTGTCCTAAGTAAGTGTTTCAATAATTTTTCTTTATTAGGCTTTGTCCAAAAAATATTTGCAGAGTTTAAAAAAAGGTTAAAGGCTATTATAATATTAAATAAATAAAATCTCTTCTCTTTTTATTATTAATATCATTTTATCATTTCTGCATTTTTAGATGCTTCATGAGTCTTCACATTGAATGCAAAGTTGGATTTGTAATGATAAGTGATCAAAATTGGCATAAAGATAAGAAGTGTTTAAGTAAGTTTTTTCATTAATGTTTTGCTCTAATGAATTTCATACTAAATTTTTTACTTTTTTTTAGTTAGAGGAAGACCTGCACCGCAAAAAGGCCACCATGTTTGAATTCAGTACAAATCTGAAAATCAAGAAAGATTCAAGTTTCGAGAGGAAGTGATTACTAATGAAGAAGTTGATCGCAAAAGAAAATCGCTTGAAAATCAAGGTCATAAGCCAATACTTAATCATGTTTTTCCTGATGCATTTTGTCAAAAAGAAATTGAAATCAATGAATTGGATGATCTTTATTGTGATACAAGTTCAATAGAAACCGACGAAACAGTAGATTCTGACACTGATGAAACTCAAGAAGATTCTAACAAGACAATCAGCGGTAAGATTATTTTAATTTTATTTGTTTACGAATAGCGATTTGATTATGTTGTTAATAAATACTAACTATTTCATTTTTTTAGATTTTGGTTCTGGAGAAAGTCATGTCTAGGATGATGAATCTTATGCTCCATCAGTATGTTTTGTTTAATTTTTTGTTAAATCTTTTTTATTACTTTTTGGATGGAAAGCTTTTCTGAAGAGGATTATGGATTTTTGTTTAATGATTGAATTTCTTACAATACAAATGCAAAATGTACTTTTCAAAAAAGAACCAATGCAACTTCCAATCTTAAATCTAGTAAACATGTAAAATTTGTTTTTTTATATTTAATATTCTTGATGTTTTATGTTCAAATTTGTATCAAATAATAAAAAATTAGTTTATGCAATCATTTGGAAAACTAAAAATACAATTTATTTGGTATAATTTTTTGGAACTTGAAGCAAGAGGGAAGGTTTTTTGAAAAAAATGAACAAAATCGTCGAAATTAGAAATAAATGCAGCCACGAATACTAGAATTTCCTCCACGTTTTGTTTTTTAAAACATACTTATACTTATTTTTTTCAATCTGATTGCTATAGGAAAGGTTTAGCTGCTGGGAAATTCTGTTTATGAAATGATAATGGAAATCGTATAAATATTTTGAGAATCAACAGAAAGATTTATTTTCAAATAACTTAACAATAATAAAAAAAATAACAAACAAAAAAGAGCAGCGAAATTAATAAAATACAATTTTTTTTATAAAAGTTCCAAAAGCATTTCACGATCAAAATTTTTGATTTTTTTTTTTAATTTTTCGTCTTTGTTTTCGTTGTAGAATTCTGAACATTTGTTTAAAAGGTCTTCAAACTTATATTTGAATGCTAAAGTAAAAATTGGAACGAAGCTTTCCACTGTTAAATTCTTTTCCAAAATTTCAAGGCATTGGTGCTAAATAAATAAAACTTTAATTAATTTTATGTTGATTGAAAATTGAATTTGAACGAAATTCTTTTAATTTTTTGGTAATGCAAAAAGTTTTTTTTATTAAAATAGCCTTTTATTTTCGCGACGAGAAATTTTTTTTTAAACTTACAAATAATTCCACCATTTATATTCAATTGCAAAATTACATAAATCAAGTAAATCTCCATTTAAATCACATTTTGAATCATAACAAAATGCAATCGCTTGTTTAATGATTTTATCAGAATAATTTAATTCCATTTCGATCATCATTCCATTCCCATCCATTTCTTTGTCTTCAAAAACAGCTTTAAAAATTTCAGATTTGGTTGTCAAAATTTCTTGATGAGTTTCAATTATTTCACCATTGAGGGATTTAAATTTTAAATCAATTGGATTTTTAACTTTTTCTTTTAATTTTTCTAAATTTGGTAAAATTTCTCGAATGTAAATTGTACATTCTTGACGAATTGGATGGGATGCGTTTTAAACCTTTGATTATTTTAATAGTTTTCCCTTGTAAAGTCCATCGATATCGTTTTGTATCAACTAATTCAGGGTCAAATTTACGAATGATTATTACATCAGAAAAAGTTCTACCATGGCTGTCTAAAAATTGGGTAACTTTAATATTTGTATCAAAATTAAATAAAAATTTTCAAGAGTTTTATTTTTTTATTATTATTTAGATTCGAAATTATTTTATTCGTCCGAAAATTTTTTTCCGCTTATCAAAATACACCAATTTTAAATTCTCTTCATTTTCATTCTTTAAATAAAAAAAACAAAAACAAACTTTGCATAAATAATTCATAGTTATTCTGATTTAAACATTTCATTTCTAATTGCCATTGAGATTCAACACGTTCAGAAAAAATTCGTTTAATTTCATATTCAATTTCAATTCCATTAAAAATTGTAATTTTATCAAGAAAAAATTCATGAAAATTTAAACTTTTCAAAAATTCATCTTCCAATGGTAAATAATAAACTGAAGGAAATAATTTATTTTTAATTCTCTCGTCGTCAGCTTTTTTGAAAATTGAGGTTATGTTAATTCCAATTTGAACATAATTGGACGAGGATGGAGTAAAATGATATTTATTTTTATCAACTTTTTTAATTAAATCATATTCATCATCGATTTCTAAAATAAATTAATAATATAATATTTTTGTGGAAATTAAAAAAATAAATTTATTTGTTTGTTATTTACTTACCTGTCATGGAAGCAGAAATATCGCCTTTAAAATTATCAAAAATAATTTCATAAACTCCCGTTGTTATTTCATTTTTTGTCCATTTAATTTCAAATCCAGTTTCATTATTAATTTCAATATTTTTAAATGTTTCATTTTTATTTAAAATTAAATGAGTTTCATAAGTATAATAATTTTCAGACGACATTCTTCTTTTAATGCCTCACGTCTGAAACGACTAAGTCAAAACATTGCATTGGACTTTTTGCCAAAATTCGAAATTTTCACTTGTTTCGATTGAAGAGAATTGAACCTTCACCTATTTTTGATTAAGGTATTTGAGCTTCTAGGTCATTTTTTTGCTATATTTAGCTATCCAGAAATGATTTTTTTGACCCCAAAATCCCCATGGTAGTAAGAATTCCTAATAAAGTTTTCATTTTACAGTTTTTAAAATGTCGAAATCTGGATTTTTTTCAACGAAAATACAAATCCACACGTACGTATGTTCTCGAGGTCGAGGGGAACGTTTCTGGATAGCCAGAATATCAAAATTCCTAATCTAGAAGCTCAGGAATTTCTATCAAAGATTAGTAAATTTTCCATTGAAAAAGTCGTAAATTTCGATTTTTGGCAAAAGGTGCAATGCAATGCAGTTTCAGACGTGGCCTCCAATGGATACAACAACAAAAAATTTGATATGAAAAAAAAGCGCCAAAAAAAAAACTCTGACTATTTTTTCGACAAAATAAAAAGAAAGAAGAGTGGAAAACGAACGATTTGACTTGACTGTTGCAAAAATGGATGTTTCAATCAATTTTTTAAGGGGTCAACAAGCAAGAAGACTATGCAAACCAAGAATTTTTTTCTTCGTTCTTTGGCTTTCAAAGGTCATTCATTTATCCTTATCGACTTTTATTTATTTTTGCAGCAAAATTTGAGAGAAAATGAAATCTTTCTTTCGTTGGTTGCTTTTTTTTTTATTAATTACAAGATTATTAGCAAAAATTTTATAACTTGTGGAATAAAAAAAATAAATGCAATCGCAAAAATAAAAAATGCTCATTTTGATTTTGTGAATGGAGTTTGTTGATTTTTGCTTGAATCAAAAAAATATGTTTTAAAATATGTTTTGATTTCTTGAGCTTTTCTGGAATGCCCCAGAATGTACTTTTTCCATCCATGAAAAAAATGGTGGCTGCTGATAAGAAGAAAAAGGAAAAGAAAATTATAGACAGTTAATGCTGGCAATGAAAAAAAACTTTAACTTCCTCAAAAAAAAATTTTTCTAGCTTCTGATCCTTGATTGACATGAATTTTCCTTTATTGTTTTAAAGCTTAATTTTATTGATAATGAAAAATCGGACCACATATTTATTGCTTTTCTTATCATACACCCATAAAATTTACAACAACAACTACTTGGGGTAAAAAGAAAAAAAACGCATAAAATAAAATATATTTTTTATGCTAACTTACCATTTTTATTTCTGACAAACACAAGCCAGCAAGCAGCCAGTTGGGAGACTGCTTTTTGCCATGGAAACAACAACCATGAAATGGATTGTTTCAGTTTTGTTATTAACTTTTAGCTTTATTGGTGGAGTCAATTCATCAATAAGATATAATGAAACTCTAACAAAATATTTTATTTGGCCCATGGCTGCTGCAGCATATTCCAATCATCCTGAACTTTGTGTAGCTGATAATTTTAAGCAAAGTGAAGTAGGTTTGAGCTTTTTTCTATTTTTCAAACAACTTTACTCAAACAAACCGGGAACCGCTAAACTAGCACCCTAAAAGCACAAATTTGGTGGCAAAATTCCTCCAGAATAGGGTTGACGCCCGTCCCCGCGGGGACGGGAGTCCCCGTTTCCCCGTCCCCGTCCCCGAAAAAAATCCTCCCCGTTTTTCTCCGTCCCCCCAAGGATTTTCTCCACGAAATAAAAAATTAAGATTTTTTTATTGAGTTTTCTTCATTTTTTTGGACATTTGACTCAAATAGTCTAAAACAAACATAGTGTGACCCATTGCCAATTAATAATAAACAAGAAAAAAAAATTTTTCCTTAATAAATAACATTAAAAAAATTTTTTACTCCCTCGTCTCCCCGTCCCCGAAGATTTTTGTCCCCTACCGGGGAGAACGTGGAGGAAAAATTCAAAAACGGGGACTCCCCGTTCCCCGGTTTTTTTGAAAAACGGGGACGGGCATCAACCCTACTCCAGAATTTTTCAGAGAAACTTTCCAATTTATTGAAAGGACTTTCCAATAATTTTCCGAATTTTCCATGCTTTTGCATTTTTTAAACTTAATTTCAACCATTAAAATTTTTTTCTCCGCAGTCCTAGACAAAAAATCAGGCTCACAGATATTAACATGTCAGAAAAATAAAGCTAGTGAAATCCATTATTTTTTTGCTTTTTTTTCCCACGAAAATAGGCGATTTCAAAAATCTTGAAGAGATTACAAGAAATTTCTCAAAACCTAAAAATATCATACTCTCGAAAAATATAAATTAACTTTTTTTATTCATTATTTTTAGTTTAAACGGAACATTCAAGTTCAATGTGATTTATTACAAGGTGACAATTGTGGAGCATTTACAGCGGTTTCACATTGTGATAAAGCCATAATTATTTCATATCGAGGTTCAGTGGATTCTGAAGTAACTATGGAAGTTATTGATGCTATTACAGTACTCCCTATTTCGGAATTTAATGGTAAAGCAAAAGTAAATGAATATTTTTATGTTGCTTTTAATGATTTATGGAATGCTGGAATAAAAAATGATTTTTTAACTTTAAAAAATGCTAATCCTTCTTATGATGTATGGATTACTGGCATTCATTAGGTAATGTTATTATTTTATTGGGAAATTGTCGGCTGTTAAAAGCCATTAATGAAAGCTCACTTTTTTCGAGAAAAAAAACCAATTTAAAAATGGACACCAATTTTCACGGATTTGATGGCTGATTTTCAGTTTTCTATAGGTTTTTGAAAGTCGGAGAAAAACACGAAACTGGTGTCTGTCATTTGAATGATTTGGAACTAAAAATCTACAAAGAACAAAAATTTATTTTTGACTAGTTTATTAAACACATAAAATTAATTTTTTAAATTTTGATTAAGTTTTTGGAATCAAAAATTTAGAATTTGGAGGGAAAAGATAGAAACTAACCAAATTTCTGCGAAACTATTTAAATTTTTGTTTTTGTATATCAAAAAATTGCCGAGAAAAAAATGATTTTGAATCGAAAAAAAAATCAGACAAACAACGACTGCCAAAAAAAATTAGCTTTAATATTCCGAAATTTTCTCTATCTTATTTTTAAAAAATTTTCAGGAGCTGCAATGGCATCTTTAACAGCCACAAATCTTGTCACAACCAATATAGTTCCTGCTGAAAAGATTAAACTTATTACATTTGGACAACCAAGAGTTGGAGATAAAACTTATGCCTCTCTTATTGATTCATTAATTCCATATGCATTTCGAGTGATTCATAAAAATGATTTGGTTTCACAAATTCCTCCCAATTTTCTTTATGGTTATTTCCATCATAAATCTGAAATATGGTATAATAATGATATGGCTAATGGAGAACCATATATCGAATGCGATGAAGATGAAAGTAAAAAATGTAGTGAAAGTGTAATAGATTTAAGCATTCCCGATCATTCAATTTATTTTAATATTTCCACTGGATTTGCAAATAATGGATGTAAAGGATGGAATAAATTTATTATGTAAAAAATAAATAATAAAATTTTTATGTTTTGTTTTGTCAAAAAATAAAGCATAGTTAGCTAATGTTCACAAAAATTAAATCCGATCAGTGTTGCACTAAATCGAAAAAAGTTAGCATTCGAGAAATATAAAATTTAAAAAATATTTAATTTTTTATCTGAAAAACGAAATGAAAAAGTGAAAATGCGCAAAAACTTAGCAAAATATTTGTAAATGAAACAATATTTCTCCGAAATTCTTAAAAAATTAGCTTCGGGACTTTTGATCTTTGAAACTTTCAAAACAAATTTGCGAATCGTTAAATGAAAGTAAAAAAAAGCCTACGAAATTTTGACAATTTTAACAGGAATAGCCGTTCCATACATAAAAATTTAAAGAAAATAAGAAATGAAATACTTATTCATTTATCAAACAATAAAAAAAATTTCATTTTTTAAACTTACACAAAAGCATGCTCCATTGTTGATTTGAATAAAGATTGGTGTGTTGCTTTCTTTACTATACACATTTTGTTACGCTTTAGAAAAAAATGATCCGCCGTTCCGTTTGATTGCCCTTTAAAAAAAAAACATTTTTGTTGTGGCAGAATCGATTTTTTTTTCTTTCGCGGAGCTTTATTAGTTGAATTTCTATTTATTTAAAGAAAAAACAAAGAAAAGAATTTCTTTTAGTCAAAAAAATCGAGCGTTTTTTTTATTTTCATCGTATTTTTTTTGAATATTCTAATCATTCTTTTTTTATCTTTGAATTAATTGTATTTTTATTTTTACAAAATGATTTGATAAAGGTTTGAAGTTATTTTGCTTTGCAATATCTAATCAAAACAACGGATTAATAAAAAACAAGCATATATTTATTAACTTTAGGAATCACTGATCCAAGTTCCAATAAAAGTTTCTTGAACACAAATTAAGCCGGAACATGCTGCTTTTTTTTGGGCGAAATAATATTAAATATGATATTTATTTAACAAGGCAACCATTATAGTACAATTGATTACAAGAAATATCGGATTCTGATTTTACATTTATTACAATCGGATAAACCACGGGCAAAATGTTCACAGTACTAATTTTTCATAATGAATAAATAAATTTAAAAATAAATTTTCGCTTCTATTTTTATGTTTAATAAATCTTTTTTTGCATTTAACAATAAAAAAAAATTTTTTCTGCACGATTTATTTATTAATTATAAAAACAAAGAAAAAATACTAATTAAACATGGACTAAATTAAAAAAAAAACAAATACGAATTTTAAAATATAATTGGATAATCTGTTGTGGAGGTACAAACGGTTGTATAAAAAGAAAATATTTATATATAAAAGAAAGATGTTGAATATTTACTCATGTGTTTGAGTTTTAAAATAATAAAAAGAGTTTAAAAAAGGTGGCTGAGGTGGAACGGTTGTATAAAAAAATGAATAGAAAGAAAAAAAGTATAATAATGAAGAAGACAACTTGGGAAAAAAAATAATAAACAATCAAAGTAATAATAAAAAAATAATGGCATTACAAAAAAAAACAAAAATAAATCAAAAATGTTATATATAAAAAAAGAGTTTAATAACTGGCGTTTTTTAAAAAACAAATGTAAAAAAAGACACGTTTAAAAAAAGATTTTTTTGAGAAACAAAAATTAACAAATTTATCAAAATAAAAGAATTTTGCCTGAGCGAGTTAAACTTGAGAATAAAAAAAAACAAAAATGAGTGTAGAGTGGTTGTTGTTTTTTAGATAAAAATATTTTTTGATTCTCATAACGAAAATAAATTTTCGCTTGAAAATAATGCACAAAAATATGTTTATTTTATGTGGTAAAAAAATTTAAAAAAAAGAGAGAGAGTAATAAAATGAAATTGATGAATATGGAAAAAAAATGTACACGAATTAGAAAATAAAGAGAAGATAAATTAATAAAATTAAATTTTCAGAAAAAAATAATAATAGACTTTTATAGTAAAAAAAAAAGAAAAGAAAGATACGGCACGGACTCCGTCGTTTTTTTTTTTGGTTTCTCGACGATACCATTCCCTGAGATGTATTTCTTCTAACTATTTTGTTTGTATATTAAAAAAAACTATTGAACCGTTTTAACGAATGAGAGTAAATGACCGCGCTTTAGAATTTTTTTTTAGTGGTAATGAAAAAAATAATAATTAAAAAAGAAAAGTGGATTGATTAGAAAATGAAAATAGATAAAATTAACGCAAAAATTTGTTGCTTTTTTAAACTCTCAAAATAATTTGAAATTTTAGATTAAAAACAAACTGAAAAAGGCTAAATATTTTTCCTGACACGAAGTTGTTTTTATATAAAAAAAGAAATACGATGATACAGTAAGAACGGAGAAGATAACATTAAAAGCAAATAATAATAAAAATGGATTTTTTTGGTGAAATTTGAAAAGAAAAAATGATGAAAATATATTTTCTTGATTTGACGATGCACAGGACTTGAAAAAAGTATTAATCACGCGCCGGGGTTTTTTGAAGATGGACGACGAAAGACGCTTTTGTTTTTTGAAAAATAAATTTGAGAGTCAAATATGGAAATATTTAATCATGTTTGACACGCCATAAATGAATATTAAAATGCAAAGCAGAAGGTAAAATTTCTCCACATCTATTACATTTTAATGGATCATCATAACCATGATAGCCTTTATGAATATTATATAATGCTTCATCTTCAAATCCTATTTTACAATGTTCACAATTATTTGCATATGTTGGTTTTGGTGGAGCGGATTGAGATTCCTGAAAATAAAAAATAAATAAATTAGTTAAAAGTTGTTTGCTTTTTAAAAAAATTGAAAGAAATGGAATTAAAAAAAAGGGAAGGGTTTCACACTTTTCTATCTAAATTAAAGTTTTGCAAAAAAAGGAAACTAAGAAAATTAATAAAAATAAAAAAATAAGCAAAACACGCTTTAAAAAAATAGTTTTGGAGCTGAAAATTTTGCGGCTGTTAATTAATTTTATGCAGTTTAAGAATTAAGTCTTTCAATGAAAAAATATTATGTAATTTCTTGCTTCGAGAGAATGCAAACCAAAATTGTTTATATTTTAGAGCCATAAACTAAATAATTATAAAAAGCCCAAAGCTTTAAAGAAAAATTAAGTAAGAAAAAAAGCAAATTAAAAAATGTAAAACAGCGGACGCACAAAAACATTTTAAATTTTTTTAATAACACTTTAAACTTTTTTTCCATGAATTAAATTTCTTAACGCTTTTATAGTAAAATTTCTTTTGCCTTAATGCTGCCGCCTATAATGCTTTTCCAGTATCCATCTTATACTTTCAAGCATTATTTTTTTTGTTATTTTTTTTCCTTCCGATTGCTTTAGATATAATACCACCAATGTGAAAGAATCGATAAGAAAAAAAAACTAGCCTTTAATAAATAAACTTTGATAAAAAATAAAATATATAAACACAACAACAACGAAGAAGAAGATACTATATAAAAATCTTTTTTTTATAAATATTCTTTTCCGTAGTTTTTTTTGATTTGTTGATTTCTAGGAAAGACTTGAGAGATCCTTATTTAGTTGAAGATCGAGGTTCCTTCCGTTTCAGGAAATTTCTCTTTTAATTCTCTAAAAAAAACACCACCAATTTGATACAATTCTTGTTTTTTTCTTTGAAGCAAAAAAAAAATCGAACTTTTATCTTTCAAACACCTTTGAAAGAAGTTTGTACAAAAATTTAGAAAATTTGCATAAATTTAAAAAAAGTGCACGGGGGTTAGCGTTTTTCTAAGCTAAGCATGGTTATTTTATTATTTTTAGCTTGTTTTTAATTTTAAGAAAAGCGTGTTTTAAACTATTTTTTGTGGGTGATTTAAAAAATAATTAGAAAAGATGATTTTTTTAAAAATCGCGAACATACCATATAATTTTGTTGTTGCTGTTGTCGATAAGCTGGAATTGGAATGGGTGCTGCAATAATTGCATGACTACTTTCAATATCAATTTGTTCAGGAGAATTTTTTCCTTGAAGCCTTTGAGAAATTTGTTCCAATTTCCCCGAAGTGGCTTTTCGCTTCCTTGATGAAGAGGATGAAGAACCATGGGATCCAATGGATGATGCATCTCCATTCACGTGATTATCCTTGGAATCCATGGGAGATGTGGAACTTCGATCTAAACTAGAATTATCTCCTCCGCCATTAATGCTATGAGTTGGGGAAGTTGGGCCGCCATGTTGTTGTTGGATTTCCATTTTCAAGTGACTGGTATATTCAGTTCCAGAATGTTCTGAATCATGATGAATTTGATTTTGTTGATGTTGTTGATTAGCTCGAAAAATCATTTCTGTTGAAGTTGGATGAAATGCTGAAAGTTGATTTAAGCTTCCAATCGTAGTGGCTGCTGCGGATGCTGCGGCAACATTATTATTTCCATTTGGAATATTTGCTGAATGAGCTGCAGTATTTCCAAGTTGAACATTATTTTGAATATATTGCAATAATGCATTTAATGGAGTGGATGGAGCACTCGCAGTTTGATTTTGTTGAATATGAACCATATTATGATGGAGAAGTTGCTCAAGATGTGGGGTACTGTAATCACAAACAGTGCAAGTAAAATTATTAGCAGCGGCAGCAGCAACTGCTTGAGCTTGAGCTTGTGTTGGCGACGAGCAATTTCATTAATTTGTTCTTGATTTTGGCGAATTAAATTAGCATATTGGAAATTTGTTGATGTATTATTATTATTCGTCGATGATGAAATAGGCTGCAATAATACACTTCCAATTCCGCTGCTGCTATTATTATTGCTGTTGTTACTGTGACTTGATGTATCTGGAGCGGTGGGTGGAGCAGATGAAACTGGAGGAGGTAAATGATGAAGAAGAAGATTACCATTTTATGATCCAAATTATTCAAATCAGGATGCATGGAATCACTAAATGATTCAGAATGAATGGAAACTCCATCTTCATCCAATGATGGATCATTAGCTAAAGCCTCTTCCGCATCATCCACATTCAAGCCGGGTTTCCTACGATGATTGTATTTTCGTAAATGCATTTTTAAACTATGACAATATTTTGATTGATAACTGCAATCCATACATCCAAATTGATATTCAGTGGAATGAGATTTCATGTGAGAATTCAACATGGATTTATTCACGCATGAATAATTACATTTTGTGCATCGAAATGGTTTAGAACCATAATGATTTCGAATGTGATATTCTAAATGGTGTTTATATTCTGTCACGAATTCACATTGTTTACATTGTAATATTTTATCTTGAGGTATATGAGCTCGATTATGCCGCCATGATTCTTCTTTAGAAGTTGAAACAAATGCACATTGTTTGCAAGTGTATTGTTTGGCTTTGCCACCCGATGAACGACGAGGAGGTTCTCGAGGGGTTGAAGGCCGGCAGCAGCATCGAAGGAATCATTGGAATTGTTATTATCTGGCATTTGAAGTAAACTTGCGAGACTGCCTTGTCCATTTTCGGTTAATGCTCGAATGGAATCCAATGCATTGGATATTGGTGAACCACCGCCACCATTTCCATCTCCATCATTATTCATTGCAGCTGCTCGATTTGCTGCTTCCATAATCGATGAAATAGCTGAATGAAAATCTGCTGCAGCTATATTTTGATTTGGTGTGGGTGTTGGAGGTTCCGCTGGAACTTCAATTCCTGCAGCTATTTGCTCTTCACGTGAATGATATTCTTTCATATGTTTTTTAAGTCGACCTTCCGTTCGAGACTAAAATAAAATATGGTAATTATTTTTAAAGGAATTATCAAAACAATAAAAATTTAGGATTTTATTTATTTTAGCAGATTTAAAGAATTTATTGCCTTCAAAGCTTCTTGCATTTTCGAATAACTTTGTTTTTTGGCAGGCGAATTATTTTTTATATTTGTTTTTACTTAAAAAAACCAAGCAAAAGTAAAAGAAAAAAATCCTTAGTTTTTTAAATAAATAAAATAACTAAAAAAAACATACTTGGTAGTCGCACATTGAACATTGATGATCTCCATGAGTATTCATATGAGAATATAATGAAATTTGGATGGACAAGAAAAATTACATATTGAACATACGAATGCTTTAGAACTATCTTGTTGTAATTCACTTGGTCCTCCATGTCCTGGAGCGCGGAAGAAGGCTCGAGTATTTCGAGGAGGGGTGGTTGAAGCAGCTGGAAGTTGTTGTTGTGTAGGTTGTTGTTGGTGTTGCTTATGATGGATAACAACAGCAGGTTGAGGAGCAAATGTTTCAACATCAAATTGGGCGATCGCCACTGAATTAACTACAGATTCAATACTTTGAACTTTTTCTTTTGTCATTTGAAGTTCCGGTTGAGGTTGAAGCTTTTCATGCATAATTTTTTCTTCAATTCTTAATGCAGCGAGTTGTTGTTGATCTTGTTGTTGTTGTCCGGCGGATGGAATAATAACATTATTATTATTATTCGTGGTGGGAGTAGAAGGGGCAGTAGTTGAAGACGAAGAAGTTACAGATGATGAAGATGCTGGTGGCAGTTGTGATAGATTCAATAATAAATTTGATGCTTCTTTATCTGAAGTTTTTTCCACTGTAATTTTCGCTATAGGAGTTGGTTGCTTCAGTTGTTGGAATAGAATCACTAAATTCTGATTTAATTTCTGGTGTTGGAATTCGTTGTTGTTGTTTAGCAACTGCTTCTCCTCCATTTCCTTCAACTTCTTCAGGCCCTATCGATTGTCTTTGAGAAGATGGAGTGGATTCAGTGGAATTTGCACTGGTGTCGCAGTTCTCACTGCATCATTATTTGGTGATAATTTTGATGGAGTATTTTGTGACCATAATTTTTCATTCCAATCTATTATAGGCTTTTTTTCTTCTGTATCATATTCACCAACTACAACATTTGAATTAGGTGGATGATGCCCATGATTATGATGATTATATATTCCATTGGCATCAGAAGAATATGGTGGAACTATAGCAGGAAAATTACCATTTTCATGAAATGATGATGTTAAAGCTGTTTGACCATTTTGATCAATCTAGAAAAAAAAATATTCAAAATTAACAAAAAATGTAACAATTTTTTTAAAATTTTGAGTCCCGAAAAGAATGATGATAGTAAGTCAAGAATTACAAAAATTCGTAGTTTATGCTTTACTTTCCATATTTTTTGTATATTTGAAAATGAAAAAAGTATTTTAAAATTATCATATTATTTCTCAAAAAATAAATATTTTTACTTACCGCAATTGAAGTCCGTTCAGCTAAATGCCGTGTGAGCTGGTCGTGAGGTGGAGGCCATTTAGCTGTCATAATTTTTTTTGATCAGTTTTTTTCTTCAGTTTTCAAGACAAATAATTTTAATTTTTAATTAATTGAATAACAATTATAATAATAACGTTGTGCTAATAAATTATGCAACAACAAAAAATTCCTGAGTTTAATAATAAAAATAAAATTGAGCGACGAAAGCAAAGAAATCGTTGTCGTTGTTATTGTTTCGGATAAATTTGATTTGAATAAATTTAACTGCATTCGATGATCATAAAATTATTATAATTAATTAAATGCAGAAGAAGGCGCAAAGGGAATTTTTATTGTTAAAATTTATTGTTGTCGTTGGTCTTGAATGGAAAAATAATACCAAAGAATTTGATTTTAAAGATGCAATATTTGGAGAAAAAAATCAGCAAATAATTTTGAATAATAATGACTTTTTTTTGTAGTTTGAGGAATGCCACAAAACGAAATAATAAATTTATAATAAATTTACTATGAATGATGAAAGCATTTCTGAAAAAAAAGGAATGAAAGTTAAAAAATGATTGCGAAAAGTTTTTTGAAAGTTTAAAAAACACGTGGAAACAACGAAAGAAAAAATAAGAAAGAAGGGTTGAATGATCAAAAAAACAAAACAAAGCAAAAAAATGAATGAATGAAAGTAATGAAACAGAAAAAAAAATTATGGAACTCCCGAGATAAAAAAAATATTTCTACAGTAGTCTTAATTTTTTTATTAATAAACAAAGAACTATTTTGGCGAACTTTAGTTTTAGGTATATAAAAATGTCAAAAAACTGGATTTCTTTCTTAGCTACGATATGAAAAGAAAAAGAAAAGAAAAAACACAAAATCCTTCTGAGATCAAAATACAAATTCCGCTACTTTCTCACTCAGGAGAGACGACCTCCCATGAATTTTTTTTACTTACACTATACTTATTTTTTTATAAGAAAAAAAAAAACCCTATAAGCATCTTAAACTTTCAGAAAAAGCTACTTTGGTTATTTCTAATATCTCTACCATATCACAAAAAATAAAAATGTAAATAATTATTATGATTATTATGGTTGTTATGTATCAAAACAAAAAAATACTATGACAAAAAGAAAAGAAAAAAGCTACTTAAAAAAATGACTAAACATTGACTATAAAAATTTAATAATAATTATCACATGAAAATGGAAAAAGAAAAGAAAGAAAGCGGATGAGAAAAAAATTTATATATAAAAATATGGCTTAAAAATCAGCTGAGAATGAGTGAGTTTAATTTAATTTATTTTTACTTGGCAAAAGGCCGTAAATAAAAAACAAAACAAAAAAAGTATTATAAGAATGGAATGAGTGGGGTTAAGAGACACGTAGAGGCCAGGAAGTAAATAAATAAGTAAGTAGCAAGCGATGAAAAAATATAACATTAAAAACCAAAAAAAAAGAAGAAAAAACAGGCGTTCTCATGATGAGTGTTTTTTTTTGTTGCTGGAATTTTAAAGACAGCAATTTTTTTAAGAAACACAAAAAAATAAAAAACATTTCAAAATTTTAGTTGGTTGGTTGCCTGAGTTTTTTTGGTTAAAAGTGCAGTCTTTTTTTTTCCAAAATGGAAAATGGAATGAAGTGGTGGTTGGAGAAAAATGAATTTTGAGGTCCTCCTTCTCTTCGAACTATGTCGAAAAAAATGGAATGGAATAGAGAGAAAAAAATAACCGAATTGAACATAGCAAAAAAGAGCTGTCGTCGTTGTCGTCGTGTATGTTGTTTGTTTTTTTCGAAGTCGAATGAAAAAAAAGACGAAGAAAAACCGCGTGTGCAATTGAATTTTTATTTTTTGAATTGGAATGTTGCCAAATAACAACGTTAAAGTATTTTTTTTGTTTGAGAAAAAAACTAAAAAAAACAAGTGTGTATGCATCGAGAAAAAAAAAGACAGCTGCCTCTGCTGCGCCTAAGTATTTTTTTTTTCTTTCTCCCCACAGAGAGCTGCTTAAAAACCACGCATTCGCTCGCTCGCTCAGTCACGTAAAAAATGGAAAAGAAAAAATTTTATCTAAAAAACCAACAACAAACAAAAAAACACATTTTCTTTCATCCATGCTTGCTTGCTTTTTGCGACTCACAGCAGTGATGTTTAGTTTTTTTTGTGTGTGTGGTGCTTCGCTCAAAAAATAAAAATAAAAAAAACCTGTCCCATAGGCGCAGCAGCAGCAGCAACAAAAGAGGCACCAAACACGTGAGATAAGATGGCTGAGAGACGTTTTTTCTTCTCTCTACCCCCCTGATAATTTATTTTTTCTTTCTTCTTTCTTTTCCCCAACCAATCGCATTATTTTTTTATTTCGACTTTTTTTTTTTGAGAGTCGCGTGTTTTTTATATGTAAGCCTACTTTTTTTTATTTCATCTTTTTTTACCCATTAAAAAAACAGTCATGAAAAAAAGAGAGAAAGAGAAAAGACGAGTAAGTATAAGGAAGTGCAACCATTTCATCTTCTTTTATTTTAAATTAAAAAAGTGAATTAAAAATTTTAAAAAAAATAGAAAATTTTGATGTTTTCTTGTCAAAACAAACCATTGTTGCAAAAAAATAACATTTTTAGCGGCAAAATTTAGCAAAAAATGCAGACAATTTTTAAACTAATAACTTTGCTAATTGAAATTTAAAAAAAAACGTAATTTGTCTCATCATCAAACAATAATGAAGCTAGACATAAAAATGTAAAAGAAAAAGTTCACTCGAGACATCCATGACATGACGACAGGAAACTATTTTCATTGGAAGTCAGCAGACAGTCATTTTTTTAATATCAAAAAAAAGTTACCGTAATTTATTATTTTTTTAATGCTATGATTACTCAAAAAAGGCTATAAAAAAAACAGAAAAAAATAGTGAGTAAAAAAAAAACAAGTATGATTTCGGAAGGATGTTGCCAAGAAGAAAAAAAAACCATTCAATGAGTCATTCGACTTTTTTTTTTGAAATTTCACAAAAAAATAAAGTAAAGACCCATTTTTTTGCTTTTTTTGTTGCAAAATGGCTTAGAAAAAAAATGTTCCATCAGATATCAAACAAAGTCAAAAAATAAAATACGAACATGGAACTAAAAAAAGAAACAAAATAACTCAAAGAGAAAGAAGAAGAAAAAAATGCTAATGTTTTGTGGCAGTTTTTTTAGTTTTTTTTGGTGGTGGAAACAAAACAAAAAAAGGCTTTGGGACGAATTTCGAGGTTGCTGCTGTTCGAGGATAGAAAAAAAAACTATGTTAGAAAAAATTTTTCTAGTTCCTTCAAAAAAAGATATTTAATTCGAAAAAATTAGAAAATATTGAATTAATAAAAAAAATCTGAGGCATCATTTTCGAAAATCCTCAAAGCATAAGTAAGTATCGGCCATCGTAAATACTTTAAAAAAATGTTGAAACAAAACCTTTCGATGGATGTCGTTCGTCGCTGTCGGCGGCAGCTTTTTTAAAGCATTCAAACTTATAAACTTAATAAAAAAAAGAAAAGAAAGACGACGACAATATGAATTGACAAAAAACAAAACTAAAAACCGCAGTTTCAAAAATGTTTGTAGGAAAAAAAGACAGCTGTAATGAAAAAATGAAAATGAAAGAGAAAAAATTTCTGAGAGGGATGAAAGGCTTTTATGTATTTTGTCACCGCTGTTTTTTCCCCAGCCAGGGTGAGACACAAAAAAATAAAATAAAAAAATAAGGTGAAGCACAAATGTATTTTTTATTTTAGTTTTTTTTTCTTTCTGATTAGACTCACGAGGGCAGAAAGACAAAAAATAAAAAAAATGAGAAGGAGACAGGAAAGGAAAGGAAAAAAGATAAGAAAGAGAAGGGAGAAGAAAAAACCGAAATGAAATGTTATTTTTTTGAAGTAAGTAATAAAAGAAATTAAAAGTATTTTTTATGAGAAAAAAAAATTTCTAGGGACAAAAAATAATAGGAAGGAGGGAGGAAGGAATGGTGACGTAAAAAAGTGAGTGAAGCCATCATGAAAAAGTTTCGTGGCAAATACAAAAAGGAAGTTTTTTTACAGTAAAATTCTTGATTCAACAGAATATTAAATTTTATTTTATATTTTTTGAGCAAAGATAGGTTTTGATGCAAAAAATGTTTCATTTTCTGAACCATCGATCTTTGAAACCCAAAAAAGCAAGCGACTACAATTTTTCATTTTTTTTTTGTTCTTCGGCTAAAAAACATTTCCCATTCATTCATTCATATTTTTTTTGGAAGCCTCCTCTGCCTTAAGGGCTTAAAAAAATAAAAAAATAAAGAAGATAAAAATAAGGCAGATGTTTCTTTTATATTTTTTGTTTGCTGAGCATGGAGAGTTTTTTATTTGACTGAAACACGCAGAATTACAAAAAAGGCTTTTTTATTTTATTTATTTTTTGCATGCATTGGTCAGTTTTTTATCTGGTATGGCATTTTTTACTTTATTCTGTCCCTGAGGGTAGAATGGGCCAAAAAAGAAAATGAAGATAGAAAAAACAAAATAGAAAAAATGTTTGAATAAAAGTATTTTGAATCGAAGAATGAAGCTTTTGTTTTAGGATCAAATGTAAAAAAATATGAAAGCATAGGATTGATTAATCATACCATTTTTTTACGCTAATTGGAGATTAAATTAAAAATTATTATCTTTTGATCCAAAAATAAACATCACCCAAATCGATCACTTTGTACTATTTAGCTATAATAATCACCTTATGCAACAACAACTAATCAGCCAAAGCCAAAAATTTAAATAAAGCTAGGTAAGTCGACAGGTTTTATTTATTCTTTTATATTTATTTTTTTGCCTATCTTTCTATCCCATAAGAAAAAAAATTTCTACTGATCATTATTTCAAAAAAACAAAGAAAGGAGAAAATAAAAAAAAATAAATTGTCCCTAATGGCCGGGGCCTACCATTTTTTTTGTTTTGTAGTCTTTCATCTATCTATCATTCTCCCTTCCATCTTTCCATCCATTTTTTCTCCTCTGTGTCTTTGGGTTTCATTTTCTTCTCTCCTCTCAAAAACACAACCACAAACACACACACATTTTTTTAACCTTAACCCCAGAAAAAAAAAAGATAGATAGTTTCTAGTAAGTCAGACGACTCTCGAACATCGAACAATAAAACAAAAAACCAACCAACAACGACAGCCGCGTTTTTTTAAAAAATTTTTTTTTATTTCAAGACTGCTGAAAAAGAAAAAACGGAAGATTTTTTTTATTGTAACAAACTTTTTTTCCTTTTCTATTTTTTTTGTGCTCCTCCACAATTGCCTATGATTGATTCTGTTCCAGCTCAAAACTCTCTCTCTCTCTCTGTGTGTTTTTTTATCGCTCGTTTACATTCAAAAATTAAAAAAACGACCGAGGAAGAGAGACGAGAAAAAATAACTTTGCCCCAATCAAAAAAAAAATTGAAAGAAGAAAAAAAACTCGTTTTTTTAGTTGGTGTTTTTAGTTTTTTAACACTTAACTTTTTTTATATATTATTTATTTATTTATATTTATTTCAAAGTAGTTTTTTTTAATGATATTAAAAAAAAACTCATTTGGCAAGAAGCCAGAAGAAAAAGAAAAGAAACAAAAGAATAAAAATAATTCGACTATAAAAAAAAGTCAGGTGAAAAAAAGGGAAGCTAACCCCTCGGAAATCAGATTAAAAAAATGTATGTATTATTTCAAAATCTCTTCTTTCTTAGTTTAGTGACTATAAAAAGTTTCCTTTTTTCTTTGTCATTGAAGGCCGCAGATACTTTTTAAGACTTCAAAGATCGGTTGAAAAAAAAAGAAGAAAATTTTAAATGAATTAAAAAAAACACGAGTAAAAAGTAGGAAAAAGGAGAAAAAAAGGAATTTGTTTTTCATGTGTTTGTAAATTTGAAGAAGAATGATGATTAGTAAATTTTTTTGTGGATTAGAAAAATCATATATGGTAAGAGAAAGAAGATTACGGTAAAATACAAAAGCGTAGTCTTGGAATTTAAAAAAATAACAATAAAGAAAAGTAAAAGATTGCTTATTTTTTTTTCTTTGAGAGTGTTGGAGATGATTTTTTTTCTATTATGGTAAAAATTAAATAAAAAAGCCTTAATTAATTAATAAAAAATGTAAAAAAAACAATATCGAAGCAAGTTTTGAAATTGCAGAAATCTATCAATGAATGAAAAATTGCTTAAAAATTGAATACGTAAAATTATTTGGAAACAACTCCCTTTTAAGCTTACTAAGTGTCAATCATAGAATGCAAAAAACAACTGATATCGAATGAAAAAACGACCTTAAAAAGAAATAATTCAAGAATGTTCCATAAAAGAATTATGGAAAAAAAATAAGCCGGGGAAAAAATAATATTAAAAAAACGATTGTTTGAAACATTCAACATCGTCGAAAAGAGGAAAAAAAGTCACGCGCAATCAAAAATAAAAAATAAAAAATGAAAAATGAAAAAAGTAGTTTTTTGACAACAAAACAAGAAAAAAAATAGTTGCAAATATTTTTTTTATTCTTTCATTTGTTTGAAAAAAAAAAGTGAAAAAAAGACAGAGGAGCATTGAAGCAAGCACATGGAAAATAAAAAACAACAACCACTAAACCACCACCATCAAAACGAAAAAAAAAATTTTATTTTTTGTTATGCGAAAGCTATTTTTTCTTTTTCATAAATGCATGGAGGGAAAGGAGAGCGACAGCAAACTACCACCACAGTTGGTTTTTTCTTCTTTTTTTCTTTTTCAGCTGACATTTTTTTTTATCAAACAAAAAAAAAAGAAAGAGGAGAGAGGAGCGCCTGAGGGGTGATGGGAAGAAAGAAAGAAAGACTAACATCCAAAAAATGATGAGGTAGTAAGCCCTTTTTTATATTTTTTATTTTGGAGAGTATGGAAAAAAAGAACTGCAAAGGGATGGGATAGATGGATGCACTCTGAAATAGAAATACTGTTGTGCATACATGTGTATGTTTTTTTTTATTTGGAGGGTGCAGCAGCACATCATGTTTTTTCCTTCTTTTTTTTAGTTGGTTCAAATCATTGGTGCTCTATCTTTTTTTTGTGTGCGTTGACGACGACTGACGACGCTGTCAGAAAGAAATAAAAAAATACTCGTGGCTCAGTTCTTTTTCGTTTTTTTTTGTCCTCCGTAGAACGACCGACTGGCTTGGTTGTGAGTAGTTGTCAGTCCAACGAAGCAAGGCATTTTTTACCTCCTAAACAATCAACCCAGCCATTCTATTGTTGCTGCTACCAGTCGTTTTCTTTCTTTCCTCTTTTTTTTAACCAAACACAAAAATAAAAAAGTGGGGTGAAGAGAGTAGAATAGAAAAAACGGCAGCAGCTTCTTTTTTTTCTTTCTTTACCCAAAGCAACAACCAAATAAAATGCACACAAAAAAGTGAACTCTGTGAGGCCAGAAAAAACAGAAGAAGAAAAAAAAAAGAATTGAAGGGTGGTTAAAAAAATATTCAACTCTCGTTGTTGACAACATACGCCACACATACGACGACCTCTGAACGACGACGACAATATAAAAAAAAAGACGAAAAAAACACTAACATAAAATAACAAAAAAAAAGAAGATAGAGGAAGAGGAAGCATGTGAGCAAACGAACGACCGAATGAAGAAGAAAAAAAAACGTGAAAAAAAAGCTATTTTTTTGTTGTCATCAAAAAAAAAAGATGGGAAAAAACAATTGCGTTTTTTTTGTTTGAAAAAGAAAGAAGGAAACGAGAAAAAATTGCTGATATTATTGCGGCGGAATTGGGGACTTTTTTTATTTTTTGAAAAAAACAAAAAGCGGAAACAAAAAAAATAAAAAAAAGAAGAAAAAAGTTG
>JAJQJQ010000413.1:0-25752 GCA_028622995.1 Panagrolaimus kolymaensis | reverse complement strand
GATGATGCTTTTCAAGAAGCATTCCAACGAAATTGTAAGCTTTTCGGCGTGATGATGCTTTTCAAGAAGCATTCCAACGAAATTGTAAGCTTTTCGGCGTGATGATGCTTTTCAAGAAGAAATCCACCGAAAAAGTAATGTCAGTTATTAAATCAGGCAATGTCTGAAAATAAAAGAAACCCTGAATCAACAAAAAAATTAAAAGCTATGGATTTTTTTTATTATTCTTTACTAAATATTTGTCACAATCTTTTCGCCGTGATGATGCTTTTCAAGAAGCATTCCAACGAAATTGTAAGCTTTTCGGCGTGATGATGCATTTCAAGAAGCATTCCAACGAAATTGTAAGCTTTTCGGCGTGATGATGCTTTTCAAGAAGAAATCCACCGAAATAGTAAGCTTTTCGTCGTGATGATGCTTTTCAAGAAGCATTCCAACGAAATTGTAAGCTTTTCGGCGTGATGATGCTTTTCAAGAAGAAATCCACCGAAATAGTAAGCTTTTCGGCGTGATGATGCTTTTCAAGAAGCAATCCACCGAAATAGTAATGTCAGTTATTAAATCAGGCAATGTCTGAAATTATAAAAAACCCTCATTCAACCAAAAAATAAAAAACTATGGAATTTTTTTATTATTCTTTACTAAATATTTGTCACAAGCTTTTCGGCGTGATGATGCTTTTCAAGAAGAAATCCACCGAAATAGTAAGCTTTTCGTCGTGATGATGCTTTTCAAGAAGCATTCCAACGAAATTGTAAGCTTTTCGGCGTGATGATGCTTTTCAAGAAGAAATCCACCGAAATAGTAAGCTTTTCGTCGTGATGATGCTTTTCAAGAAGCATTCCAACGAAATTGTAAGCTTTTCGGCGTGATGATGCTTTTCAAGAAGAAATCCACCGAAATAGTAAGCTTTTCGTCGTGATGATGCTTTTCAAGAAGCAATCCACCGAAATAGTAAGCTTTTCGTCGTGATGATGCTTTTCAAGAAGCAATCCACCGAAATAGTAAGCTTTTCGGCGTGATGATGCATTTCAAAAAGCATTTCACCGAAATAGTAAGCTTTTCGGAATGATGATGCTTTTCAAGAAGCATTCCAACGAAATAGTAAGCTTTTCGGCGTGATGATGCATTTCAAGAAGCATTCCAACGAAATTGTAAGCTTTTCGGCGTGATGATGCTTTTCAAGAAGAAATCCACCGAAATAGTAAGCTTTTCGTCGTGATGATGCTTTTCAAGAAGCATTCCAACGAAATTGTAAGCTTTTCGGCGTGATGATGCTTTTCAAGAAGAAATCCACCGAAATAGTAAGCTTTTCGGCGTGATGATGCTTTTCAAGAAGCAATCCACCGAAATAGTAATGTCAGTTATTAAATCAGGCAATGTCTGAAATTATAAAAAACCCTCATTCAACCAAAAAATAAAAAACTATGGAATTTTTTTATTATTCTTTACTAAATATTTGTCACAAGCTTTTCGGCGTGATGATGCTTTTCAAGAAGCATTCCAACGAAATTGTAAGCTTTTCGGCGTGATGATGCTTTTCAAGAAGCAATCCACCGAAATTGTAAGCTTTTCGGCGTGATGATGCTTTTCAAGAAGCAATCCACCGAAATAGTAATGTCAGTTATTAAATCAGGCAATGTCTGAAATTATAAAAAACCCTCATTCAACCAAAAAATAAAAAACTATGGAATTTTTTTATTATTCTTTACTAAATATTTGTCACAAGCTTTTCGGCGTGATGATGCTTTTCAAGAAGCATTCCAACGAAATAGTAAGCTTTTCGGCGTGATGATGCATTTCAAGAAGCATTCCAACGAAATAGTAATGTCAGTTATTAAATCAGGCAATGTCTGAAAATAAAAGAAACCCTGAATCAACAAAAAAATTAAAAGCTATGGATTTTTTTTATTATTCTTTACTAAATATTTGTCACAATCTTTTCGGCGTGATGATGCTTTTCAAGAAGCATTCCAACGAAATTGTAAGCTTTTCGGCGTGATGATGCTTTTCAAGAAGAAATCCACCGAAATAGTAAGCTTTTCGGCGTGATGATGCTTTTCAAGAAGCAATCCACCGAAATAGTAATGTCAGTTATTAAATCAGGCAATGTCTGAAATTATAAAAAACCCTCATTCAACCAAAAAATAAAAAACTATGGAATTTTTTTATTATTCTTTACTAAATATTTGTCACAAGCTTTTCGGCGTGATGATGCTTTTCAAGAAGCATTCCAACGAAATAGTAAGCTTTTCGGCGTGATGATGCTTTTCAAGAAGCATTCCAACGAAATAGTAAGCTTTTCGGCGTGATGATGCATTTCAAAAAGCATTCCACCGAAATAGTAAGCTTTTCGGAATGATGATGCTTTTCAAGAAGCATTCCAACGAAATTGTAAGCTTTTCGGCGTGATGATGCTTTTCAAGAAGAAATCCACCGAAATAGTAATGTCAGTTATTAAATCAGGCAATGTCTGAAAATAAAAGAAACCCTGAATCAACAAAAAAATTAAAAGCTATGGATTTTTTTTATTATTCTTTACTAAATATTTGTCACAATCTTTTCGGCGTGATGATGCTTTTCAAGAAGCATTCCAACGAAATTGTAAGCTTTTCGGCGTGATGATGCTTTTCAAGAAGCATTCCAACGAAATTGTAAGCTTTTCGGCGTGATGATGCTTTTCAAGAAGAAATCCACCGAAATAGTAAGCTTTTCGGCGTGATGATGCTTTTCAAGAAGCAATCCACCGAAATAGTAATGTCAGTTATTAAATCAGGCAATGTCTGAAATTATAAAAAACCCTCATTCAACCAAAAAATAAAAAACTATGGAATTTTTTTATTATTCTTTACTAAATATTTGTCACAAGCTTTTCGGCGTGATGATGCTTTTCAAGAAGAAATCCACCGAAATAGTAAGCTTTTCGGCGTGATGATGCTTTTCAAGAAGCAATCCACCGAAATAGTAATGTCAGTTATTAAATCAGGCAATGTCTGAAAATAAAAGAAACCCTGAATCAACAAAAAAATTAAAAGCTATGGATTTTTTTTATTATTCTTTACTAAATATTTGTCACAAGCTTTTCGGCGTGATGATGCTTTTCAAGAAGCATTCCAACGAAATAGTAAGCTCTTCGGCGTTATGATGCTTTTCAAGAAGAAATCCACCGAAATAGTAAGCTTTTCGGCGTGATGATGCTTTTCAAGAAGCAATCCACCGAAATAGTAATGTCAGTTATTAAATCAGGCAATGTCTGAAATTATAAAAAACCCTCATTCAACCAAAAAATAAAAAACTATGGAATTTTTTTATTATTCTTTACTAAATATTTGTCACAAGCTTTTCGGCGTGATGATGCTTTTCAAGAAGCATTCCAACGAAATTGTAAGCTTTTCGGCGTGATGATGCTTTTCAAGAAGAAATCCACCGAAATAGTAAGCTTTTCGGCGTGATGATGCTTTTCAAGAAGCATCCACCGAAATAGTAATGTCAGTTATTAAATCAGGCAATGTCTGAAATTATAAAAAACCCTCATTCAACCAAAAAATAAAAAACTATGGAATTTTTTTATTATTCTTTACTAAATATTTGTCACAAGCTTTTCGGCGTGATGATGCTTTTCAAGAAGCATTCCAACGAAATTGTAAGCTTTTCGGCGTGATGATGCTTTTCAAGAAGAAATCCACCGAAATAGTAAGCTTTTCGGCGTGATGATGCTTTTCAAGAAGCAATCCACCGAAATAGTAATGTCAGTTATTAAATCAGGCAATGTCTGAAATTATAAAAAACCCTCATTCAACCAAAAAATAAAAAACTATGGAATTTTTTTATTATTCTTTACTAAATATTTGTCACAAGCTTTTCGGCGTGATGATGCTTTTCAAGAAGCATTCCAACGAAATTGTAAGCTTTTCGGCGTGATGATGCTTTTCAAGAAGAAATCCACCGAAATAGTAAGCTTTTCGGCGTGATGATGCTTTTCAAGAAGCATCCACCGAAATAGTAATGTCAGTTATTAAATCAGGCAATGTCTGAAATTATAAAAAACCCTCAATCAACCAAAAAATAAAAAACTATGGAATTTTTTTATTATTCTTTACTAAATATTTGTCACAAGCTTTTCGGCGTGATGATGCTTTTCAAGAAGCATTCCAACGAAATTGTAAGCTTTTCGGCGTGATGATGCTTTTCAAGAAGAAATCCACCGAAATAGTAAGCTTTTCGGCGTGATGATGCTTTTCAAGAAGCAATCCACCGAAATAGTAATGTCAGTTATTAAATCAGGCAATGTCTGAAATTATAAAAAACCCTCATTCAACCAAAAAATAAAAAACTATGGAATTTTTTTATTATTCTTTACTAAATATTTGTCACAAGCTTTTCGGCGTGATGATGCTTTTCAAGAAGCATTCCAACGAAATTGTAAGCTTTTCGGCGTGATGATGCTTTTCAAGAAGAAATCCACCGAAATAGTAAGCTTTTCGGCGTGATGATGCTTTTCAAGAAGCATCCACCGAAATAGTAATGTCAGTTATTAAATCAGGCAATGTCTGAAATTATAAAAAACCCTCATTCAACCAAAAAATAAAAAACTATGGAATTTTTTTATTATTCTTTACTAAATATTTGTCACAAGCTTTTCGGCGTGATGATGCTTTTCAAGAAGCATTCCAACGAAATTGTAAGCTTTTCGGCGTGATGATGCTTTTCAAGAAGCATTCCAACGAAATTGTAAGCTTTTCGGCGTGATGATGCTTTTCAAGAAGAAATCCACCGAAATAGTAAGCTTTTCGGCGTGATGATGCTTTTCAAGAAGCAATCCACCGAAATAGTAATGTCAGTTATTAAATCAGGCAATGTCTGAAATTATAAAAAACCCTCATTCAACCAAAAAATAAAAAACTATGGAATTTTTTTATTATTCTTTACTAAATATTTGTCACAAGCTTTTCGGCGTGATGATGCTTTTCAAGAAGCATTCCAACGAAATTGTAAGCTTTTCGGCGTGATGATGCTTTTCAAGAAGAAATCCACCGAAATAGTAAGCTTTTCGGCGTGATGATGCTTTTCAAGAAGCATCCACCGAAATAGTAATGTCAGTTATTAAATCAGGCAATGTCTGAAATTATAAAAAACCCTCATTCAACCAAAAAATAAAAAACTATGGAATTTTTTTATTATTCTTTACTAAATATTTGTCACAAGCTTTTCGGCGTGATGATGCTTTTCAAGAAGCATTCCAACGAAATTGTAAGCTTTTCGGCGTGATGATGCTTTTCAAGAAGCATTCCAACGAAATTGTAAGCTTTTCGGCGTGATGATGCTTTTCAAGAAGCAATCCACCGAAATAGTAATGTCAGTTATTAAATCAGGCAATGTCTGAAAATAAAAGAAACCCTGAATCAACAAAAAAATTAAAAGCTATGGATTTTTTTTATTATTCTTTACTAAATATTTGTCACAAGCTTTTCGGCGTGATGATGCTTTTCAAGAAGCATTCCAACGAAATAGTAAGCTCTTCGGCGTTATGATGCTTTTCAAGAAGCATTCCAACGAAATAGTAAGCTCTTCGGCGTTATGATGTTTTCAAGAAGCATTCCAACGAAATAGTAAGCTCTTCGGCGTTATGATGCTTTTCAAGAAGCATTCCAACGAAATAGTAACACGCATTTCTAATATGTAGGAAACAATAAGTCAATGAACGGCTAGTGAGTATCTTAGTATTATTTACAAAAACCTCCTGCTTTTAAATGCCTCCTGCTTTTACTAATGCTTGTACAATGTCTGACATCCAACCGAAGTCAATATAGTCGTTTGTAATCGTTTGTTACCGTTTGGCACCGGTCGATGCATTGCCAAACTTGTGGGGTAAAAGAAATGTTTGAAAGCAAAAATTTGATAAAATTTTGCGTACTGTATTATTATTTTTTTTTACATATTTTCAATATTTTTAATGAAATTAATATGCTTACATGTTTTTTATCTTACAAATATCTTTTTCATGAATTATTTGACCATTGTTTAGCATTATGAAGCTATCAAAAGAGCGTTCAACTTTTTCCAGTTAAAAAAGCGAGAAATATTTGACCTTTGCCTCCACCAAAGAGAGCATAATCATTGATAGCCCTTCAAGCTATTTTTGCCCCTTTTTATAAGAACCAGTCATATTCATAGCTTTTCCCTTCATTTTTATCAGTCTTTCATTTTTTTCAAACTTGGATCTTACTGATATTCAAAAATGTCATCTTCTCATAGCAATGATTCACAAAGAACGACACGCAGCGGCCGAAATGTTATTCCTGTAGAAAGATTTGTGAGAAAATTACTCAAATACTAATTAGCTCGTTTCGTTCACTCCTCATACTATTGCAATTTATTACTTTATTTTAAATATTTCTTAAAGGAAATATTAATAAATTCTGATAAAATAGACAAAACAACTTTCCATTACATTTTTTATTCGAAGACTAAAGAAAGGAAAGGAAAAAAATGCTTAAGAGCAATAAAAAAAACTAGGCGAACAGGATCGATATTAAACAAAAACATAAACAAAAAGCATATTTCCTGTTCGCTGCAATAAAAATCAAAAACAATAAAAAAGTTAAGAAAATCGTAAGATATTTCTTAACAATTTGACCCATCGGTTAGTTACTTATTTTTTTACGTTAAGGTGAACTTTGTTTTTAGGCTGAAAGAGTAAATCGAGGACGAGGTCTTGGACGTGGATTTGGACGCGGTGGTGTACGAGGAGGTCGTCGAGGAAGAGGTTCACGGCTAGTTCAAATACAAGTAAATTTTTGACCAAGACAATTCAATAATATTGAGTAAAAGAGCGGGAAAAAAAAAGCCAGCAATTTTGTGTTCTTTGCTCTTATTTCTTCTTGCATTTTTGTTTATGAAATTTTTGTTTTTTTCAAAGTTCTATTCTTTTTTTTACAATGGCAGTAAAATTTCAGCCCCTTCTAATGGCTGCTTCTTCAGTTTCTATTGATCTCAAAGATGATCGAACAACTAAAGATGATCAAAAATTTGGATTTTGTTCATACTTTTTGATTGGACTTTCATATCTTTTAACAATTCTCTTTTTTCCAATTGCATTATTCACTAGCATCAAGGTTTGTATTTTTTTATCCTATTTTTTCTAACATTTAAACTTCATATTTTAGATTGTTCAAGAATATGAGAGAGCTGTTATCTTCCGTCTTGGTCGTATTTTGCCTGGTGGAGCCAAAGGTCCTGGTTTATTCTTCATCTTGCCATGCATTGACACTTACCAAAGAGTCGATCTTCGTGTTGTAAGCTTCCAGGTTCCGCCACAAGAGGTAAGGATCATCGTTTCTTATTTAGCTTTTTAACATTTATTTTTAGTTATTAACTAAAGATTCTGTTACCGTCGTGGTCGATGCTGTAGTTTACTACAGAATCCGGGATGCTATTGCTTCAATTACGAACGTCGAAAATGCTTCTTCTTCCACTCAACTTCTCGCTCAAACTACTCTCAGAAATATTTTGGGAACAAAGACTTTGGCTGAACTTCTTGCTGACAGAGAACATATTTCTGAATTATTGCAAAGCTGTCTCTTGGAAGCCACAACTCAGTGGGGAGTTTCTGTTGAAAGAGTTGAAGTCAAAGATGTTCGAATTCCTCAATCACTCCAACGTGCTCTCGCTGCCGAAGCTGAAGCCCAACGTGAAGCTAAAGCTAAAGTAAGTTTCCAAAAATAACATTTTTATTAACACATTTTTTTTCTTCAGATTATCGCTGCCAGAGGTGAACAAGAAGCCTCCAAAGCTCTTCGTGATGCAGCTGCAATTATGTCCGAAACTCCTGGTGCTCTTCAATTGCGGTATTTGCAAACTTTGAATACAATCTCCGCTGAACATAATTCCACGATCATCTTCCCATTTCCTATTGATTTGGTGAGCAGTTTTATTAACATGGTCAATCCTCGCATTCAAGCTAAGGTAACTAGTTTTTATTACATCTTTCTTTTAGAAAGTCAACAATCTTTGTTTTAAGTTTTATAATTTTTAGCATTTTAGGCTGAGTCTCCTCCATCATATCATCCAACCTCAACTGTTCAACCATTGCTCAATCAACAACCGTCGCTTGATATCCCAGCTCATACTACTGTTCAATTTTAATTAATATACTAGACATTCTTTACTTTGTTACTTTTATGATGTTTTTACATTAGTACTTTGTTTTTGTGTTGACACATTTTAATAAATGCATTTAATTTTACTTGAATGATTTTTTTTTAACTTTTCTCTTCAGATTTTGTAAAAGTTTTGAAGCATAAATGCGAATCAAAATAATTTCAAAGAAAATAGTAAAAGAATCCCATTACAATTCGAACAAATAATAAAACTCAACCATGTTTCAATTCAAGTTGTTAGTCTTCTCCATTCGAGTGAGCTATAGCGGGTTTTTGAACGTATTACATTTCATCACACGAAAATTTTTTCTCGCGTTTCTTTTAAAAGCGTTCAGTCGAAATGGAATCCTAAAAGCTTTCTTTTTCCAATTTGTTGATGATAGCTTTTCATACTGATTCTTTTTCTGTTACCACCAACTTTATTTGACTTTATCAATTTTTTGTCATCATCATGGGATTTCACTTCTTCCCAAAATTCAAGAAAAACAAGAAAAAAACAACTTTCCTGGGACAATTAACTCGTCCAGATGCATCCAGAGGATTGATGGTTGAAACAATGCCTGGTTGGTTTTTTTTTTACGTTTTTCTAATTCCATTAATTATTATTTTTGTAGAAATATTTCTAAATGAACGATTGGTTGACTTTTTCAACAAAGGCTTTGATTGTCACAGAATTCAACGACGATTTTCTATGTTTCATCGAAGTATTATTCAAGATCGTGATCGTGTTCGACTTCATGGGCAATGTAAGTTTTTGTTTATTTTATCATTAAAAACTTTGATTTATGATGGGATTTTTAGATTACAACAACATTTATCTTGGTAAACGTATTTTTGGACCAGCACGAAAGCAAATGTTTGTTCACTCAATTCTTGGTGGAATGGAACGTCGCTTTGAAATAATCGAAAATCAAATAAATCATATTCCTTTCACTCATGATGCTTATGACAAACATAAAGAAAAATGTCGTAATGCTCGTATGTTTTTTAACATCCTTGTTTTTTCTATTACCATTCATGCAATTTTTAGGTATAAAATGTCGTGATGATACTCGTGTAATTCTTACATATCAAAGTAATGACGCACAAAATTTTATTCATGCGAATCGTGTTTCAACTCCTTTACTTTTTAATGACTTTATTATCACTCAAGCACCAATGTCCAATACTACAGCTGATTTTTGGAGACTTGTATGGCAAGAAGAAGTTCGATATATTTTTATGTTGATAACTCGAATCCGTGCTGATCAATCACCTCGATGTTCTGAATATTGGCCTCTCAATCATGGTACAGGAATAACATGTCATGGTCTTAAAATTGTTAATGAAGGTGTTGATAACACTCGAGATCCATTTTTCACTGTTACAACTTTATTCATAACTGATGGAAGTGGAGAACAAGTTGGTTTTATTCATAAGTCTTTAATAATAATTATGTTTTTTTTTAGCTTATTGTTGAACATTGGCAAGCAAATATGAATAATTCTCATGATCTTCAAGCTCCTCTACGATTATTACAACTTTCACGAAATTGCAAAGCTCCAACAATTGTTCATGATCATTTGGGAATCAGTCGAGCTGCTGTTCTTGTTGTAATTGAAATGGCTATTTGTAATTTGCTTCGTGGACCTACCTATAAAGTTTGTTTTTTTAGCTTTTTTAAACCTTATCATGATACTTAATAATCTTTTTTGTTTTTGTTTTAGTTTCCTGTTCAACAAGCTGTTCATTATCTTCGAAGTTTCCGTGCTTTTTCAGTTGAAACTCCAATGCAATATATTTTTATTCATCGTGTGGTCTTGCAATTTATTCGTTCACTTGCTGGTGAACCTGAAGGCTTTCAAGAAGATTACAATCGTTGGTTGGAAGAACGAGCAAGAAGAGCTTTTGTTGGTGATCCACATTTGGATGTAAGTCGTTAAAATGTTATTGAAGCTTAAAGACTATTGTTATTTTTTAGATACCAGGACATTGTTTACTTTCTCCTACAATTGATCCAGATCTTCTGCCAAATGTTCGTCGCAAAGATCGTCCTGAATATCGCCGTGAAATTCATGCTCATGTTGGTGAACTTCCACTTCCATTAGAATCGGTCGCAACAACAGCTCCAGTGATAGCTATACCAAAAATGTATCCCAAAGGAAAGCGCTATTAACCTTTCATATTTTGTAAATGTCTATCTCTGTATTATTTTTATCCATTTTGTAACATTTAAACCTTGTATATTTTGTTAAATAAATATTGTATTTATTAATTTTTTTGTTTCTTCAAACATTCAAAGCTGTTTAAGTTTAGTTTATACAAAAATAAATCCTAAAAAGGATGATTAACATTGAGTAAATCAAATTTGAATGGGTTGATGACAAAATTGTTAGAAAAGGTAGCATCATTTGTAAAATTTGCATGACATAACTAAAATGCCTATTACTAAATTCATTTATTAAATCAGGCAATGTCTGAAAATATAAGAAACCCTGAATCAACAAAAAATAAAAAGCTATGGATTTTATTTATTATTCTTTACTAAATATTTGTCACAAGCTTTTCGGCGTGATGTTGCTTTTCAAGAAGCAATCCTCCGAAATTGTAAATTCATTTATTAAATCATGCAATGTCTGAAAATATAAAAAACCCGCATTCAACAAAAAAATAAAAAGCTATGGATTTTTTTTATTATTCTTTACTAAATATTTGTCACAAGTTTTTCGGCGGGATGATGCTTTTCAAGAAGCATTCCAACGAAATTGTAAGCTTTTCGGCGTGATGTTGCTTTTCAAGAAGCAATCCACCGAAATAGTAATGTCAGTTATTAAATCAGGCAATGTCTGAAATTATAAAAAACCCTCATTCAACCAAAAAATAAAAAACTATGGAATTTTTTTATTATTCTTTACTAAATATTTGTCACAAGCTTTTCGGCGTGATGATGCTTTTCAAGAAGCATTCCAACGAAATTGTAAGCTTTTCGGCGTGATGATGCTTTTCAAGAAGAAATCCACCGAAATAGTAATGTCAGTTATTAAATCAGGCAATGTCTGAAATTATAAAAAACCCTCATTCAACCAAAAAATAAAAAACTATGGAATTTTTTTATTATTCTTTACTAAATATTTGTCACAAGCTTTTCGGCGTGATGATGCTTTTCAAGAAGCATTCCAACGAAATTGTAAGCTTTTCGGCGTGATGATGCTTTTCAAGAAGAAATCCACCGAAATAGTAATGTCAGTTATTAAATCAGGCAATGTCTGAAATTATAAAAAACCCTCATTCAACCAAAAAATAAAAAACTATGGAATTTTTTTATTATTCTTTACTAAATATTTGTCACAAGCTTTTCGGCGTGATGATGCTTTTCAAGAAGCATTCCAACGAAATTGTAAGCTTTTCGGCGTGATGTTGCTTTTCAAGAAGCAATCCACCGAAATAGTAATGTCAGTTATTAAATCAGGCAATGTCTGAAATTATAAAAAACCCTCATTCAACCAAAAAATAAAAAACTATGGAATTTTTTTATTATTCTTTACTAAATATTTGTCACAAGCTTTTCGGCGTGATGTTGCTTTTCAAGAAGCAATCCACCGAAATAGTAATGTCAGTTATTAAATCAGGCAATGTCTGAAATTATAAAAAACCCTCATTCAACCAAAAAATAAAAAACTATGGAATTTTTTTATTATTCTTTACTAAATATTTGTCACAAGCTTTTCGGCGTGATGTTGCTTTTCAAGAAGCAATCCTCCGAAATTGTAAATTCATTTATTAAATCATGCAATGTCTGAAAATATAAAAAACCCGCATTCAACAAAAAAATAAAAAGCTATGGATTTTTTTTATTATTCTTTACTAAATATTTGTCACAAGCTTTTCGGCGTGATGATGCTTTTCAAGAAGCATTCCAACGAAATTGTAAGCTTTTCGGCGTGATGATGCTTTTCAAGAAGAAATCCACCGAAATAGTAAGCTTTTCGGCGTGATGATGCTTTTCAAGAAGCAATCCACCGAAATAGTAAGCTTTTCGGCGTGATGATGCTTTTCAAGAAGCAATCCACCGAAATAGTAATGTCAGTTATTAAATCAGGCAATGTCTGAAATTATAAAAAACCCTCATTCAACCAAAAAATAAAAAACTATGGAATTTTTTTATTATTCTTTACTAAATATTTGTCACAAGCTTTTCGGCGTGATGTTGCTTTTCAAGAAGCAATCCTCCGAAATTGTAAATTCATTTATTAAATCATGCAATGTCTGAAAATATAAAAAACCCGCATTCAACAAAAAAATAAAAAGCTATGGATTTTTTTTATTATTCTTTACTAAATATTTGTCACAAGCTTTTCGGCGTGATGATGCTTTTCAAGAAGCATTCCAACGAAATTGTAAGCTTTTCGGCGTGATGATGCTTTTCAAGAAGAAATCCACCGAAATAGTAAGCTTTTCGGCGTGATGATGCTTTTCAAGAAGCAATCCACCGAAATAGTAATGTCAGTTATTAAATCAGGCAATGTCTGAAATTATAAAAAACCCTCATTCAACCAAAAAATAAAAAACTATGGAATTTTTTTATTATTCTTTACTAAATATTTGTCACAAGCTTTTCGGCGTGATGATGCTTTTCAAGAAGCATTCCAACGAAATTGTAAGCTTTTCGGCGTGATGTTGCTTTTCAAGAAGCAATCCACCGAAATAGTAATGTCAGTTATTAAATCAGGCAATGTCTGAAATTATAAAAAACCCTCATTCAACCAAAAAATAAAAAACTATGGAATTTTTTTATTATTCTTTACTAAATATTTGTCACAAGCTTTTCGGCGTGATGATGCTTTTCAAGAAGCATTCCAACGAAATTGTAAGCTTTTCGGCGTGATGATGCTTTTCAAGAAGAAATCCACCGAAATAGTAATAATGTCAGTTATTAAATCAGGCAATGTCTGAAATTATAAAAAATACTCATTCAACCAAAAAATAAAAAACTATGGAATTTTTTTATTATTCTTTACTAAATATTTGTCACAAGCTTTTCGGCGTGATGATGCTTTTCAAGAAGCAATCCACCGAAATAGTAATGTCAGTTATTAAATCAGGCAATGTCTGAAAATAAAAGAAACCCTGAATCAACAAAAAAATTAAAAGCTATTAATTTTTTTTATTATTCTTTACTAAATATTTGTCACAAGCTTTTCGGCGTGATGATGCTTTTCAAGAAGAAATCCACCGAAATAGTAAGCTTTTCGGCGTGATGATGCTTTTCAAGAAGCAATCCACCGAAATAGTAAGCTTTTCGGCGTGATGATGCTTTTCAAGAAGCAATCCACCGAAATAGTAAGCTTTTCGGCGTGATGATGCTTTTCAAGAAGCAATCCACCGAAATAGTAAGCTTTTCGGCGTGATGATGCTTTTCAAGAAGCAATCCACCGAAATAGTAATGTCAGTTATTAAATCAGGCAATGTCTGAAATTATAAAAAACCCTCATTCAACCAAAAAATAAAAAACTATGGAATTTTTTTATTATTCTTTACTAAATATTTGTCACAAGCTTTTCGGCGTGATGATGCTTTTCAAGAAGCATTCCAACGAAATTGTAAGCTTTTCGGCGTGATGTTGCTTTTCAAGAAGCAATCCACCGAAATAGTAATGTCAGTTATTAAATCAGGCAATGTCTGAAATTATAAAAAACCCTCATTCAACCAAAAAATAAAAAACTATGGAATTTTTTTATTATTCTTTACTAAATATTTGTCACAAGCTTTTCGGCGTGATGATGCTTTTCAAGAAGAAATCCACCGAAATAGTAAGCTTTTCGGCGTGATGATGCTTTTCAAGAAGCAATCCACCGAAATAGTAAGCTTTTCGGCGTGATGATGCTTTTCAAGAAGCAATCCACCGAAATAGTAAGCTTTTCGGCGTGATGATGCTTTTCAAGAAGCAATCCACCGAAATAGTAAGCTTTTCGGCGTGATGATGCTTTTCAAGAAGCAATCCACCGAAATAGTAATGTCAGTTATTAAATCAGGCAATGTCTGAAATTATAAAAAACCCTCATTCAACCAAAAAATAAAAAACTATGGAATTTTTTTATTATTCTTTACTAAATATTTGTCACAAGCTTTTCGGCGTGATGATGCTTTTCAAGAAGCATTCCAACGAAATTGTAAGCTTTTCGGCGTGATGATGCTTTTCAAGAAGAAATCCACCGAAATAGTAATGTCAGTTATTAAATCAGGCAATGTCTGAAATTATAAAAAATCCTCATTCAACCAAAAAATAAAAAACTATGGAATTTTTTTATTATTCTTTACTAAATATTTGTCACAAGCTTTTCGGCGTGATGATGCTTTTCAAGAAGCAATCCACCGAAATAGTAAGCTTTTCGGCGTGATGATGCTTTTCAAGAAGCAATCCACCGAAATAGTAAGCTTTTCGGCGTGATGATGCTTTTCAAGAAGCAATCCACCGAAATAGTAAGCTTTTCGGCGTGATGATGCTTTTCAAGAAGCAATCCACCGAAATAGTAATGTCAGTTATTAAATCAGGCAATGTCTGAAATTATAAAAAACCCTCATTCAACCAAAAAATAAAAAACTATGGAATTTTTTTATTATTCTTTACTAAATATTTGTCACAAGCTTTTCGGCGTGATGATGCTTTTCAAGAAGAAATCCACCGAAATAGTAAGCTTTTCGGCGTGATGATGCTTTTCAAGAAGCAATCCACCGAAATAGTAAGCTTTTCGGCGTGATGATGCTTTTCAAGAAGCAATCCACCGAAATAGTAAGCTTTTCGGCGTGATGATGCTTTTCAAGAAGCAATCCACCGAAATAGTAAGCTTTTCGGCGTGATGATGCTTTTCAAGAAGCAATCCACCGAAATAGTAATGTCAGTTATTAAATCAGGCAATGTCTGAAATTATAAAAAACCCTCATTCAACCAAAAAATAAAAAACTATGGAATTTTTTTATTATTCTTTACTAAATATTTGTCACAAGCTTTTCGGCGTGATGATGCTTTTCAAGAAGAAATCCACCGAAATAGTAAGCTTTTCGGCGTGATGATGCTTTTCAAGAAGCAATCCACCGAAATAGTAAGCTTTTCGGCGTGATGATGCTTTTCAAGAAGCAATCCACCGAAATAGTAAGCTTTTCGGCGTGATGATGCTTTTCAAGAAGCAATCCACCGAAATAGTAAGCTTTTCGGCGTGATGATGCTTTTCAAGAAGCATTCCAACGAAATTGTAAGCTTTTCGGCGTGATGATGCTTTTCAAGAAGAAATCCACCGAAATAGTAATGTCAGTTATTAAATCAGGCAATGTCTGAAATTATAAAAAATCCTCATTCAACCAAAAAATAAAAAACTATGGAATTTTTTTATTATTCTTTACTAAATATTTGTCACAAGCTTTTCGGCGTGATGATGCTTTTCAAGAAGCAATCCACCGAAATAGTAATGTCAGTTATTAAATCAGGCAATGTCTGAAAATAAAAGAAACCCTGAATCAACAAAAAAATTAAAAGCTATTAATTTTTTTTATTATTCTTTACTAAATATTTGTCACAAGCTTTTCGGCGTGATGATGCTTTTCAAGAAGAAATCCACCGAAATAGTAAGCTTTTCGGCGTGATGATGCTTTTCAAGAAGCAATCCACCGAAATAGTAAGCTTTTCGGCGTGATGATGCTTTTCAAGAAGCAATCCACCGAAATAGTAAGCTTTTCGGCGTGATGATGCTTTTCAAGAAGCAATCCACCGAAATAGTAAGCTTTTCGGCGTGATGATGCTTTTCAAGAAGCAATCCACCGAAATAGTAATGTCAGTTATTAAATCAGGCAATGTCTGAAATTATAAAAAACCCTCATTCAACCAAAAAATAAAAAACTATGGAATTTTTTTATTATTCTTTACTAAATATTTGTCACAAGCTTTTCGGCGTGATGATGCTTTTCAAGAAGAAATCCACCGAAATAGTAAGCTTTTCGGCGTGATGATGCTTTTCAAGAAGCAATCCACCGAAATAGTAATGTCAGTTATTAAATCAGGCAATGTCTGAAATTATAAAAAATCCTCATTCAACCAAAAAATAAAAAACTATGGAATTTTTTTATTATTCTTTACTAAATATTTGTCACAAGCTTTTCGGCGTGATGATGCTTTTCAAGAAGCATTCCAACGAAATTGTAAGCTTTTCGGCGTGATGTTGCTTTTCAAGAAGCAATCCACCGAAATAGTAATGTCAGTTATTAAATCAGGCAATGTCTGAAATTATAAAAAACCCTCATTCAACCAAAAAATAAAAAACTATGGAATTTTTTTATTATTCTTTACTAAATATTTGTCACAAGCTTTTCGGCGTGATGATGCTTTTCAAGAAGAAATCCACCGAAATAGTAAGCTTTTCGGCGTGATGATGCTTTTCAAGAAGCAATCCACCGAAATAGTAAGCTTTTCGGCGTGATGATGCTTTTCAAGAAGCAATCCACCGAAATAGTAAGCTTTTCGGCGTGATGATGCTTTTCAAGAAGCAATCCACCGAAATAGTAAGCTTTTCGGCGTGATGATGCTTTTCAAGAAGCAATCCACCGAAATAGTAATGTCAGTTATTAAATCAGGCAATGTCTGAAATTATAAAAAACCCTAATTCAACCAAAAAATAAAAAACTATGGAATTTTTTTATTATTCTTTACTAAATATTTGTCACAAGTTTTTCGGCGGGATGATGCTTTTCAAGAAGCATTCCAACGAAATTGTAAGCTTTTCGGCGTGATGATGCTTTTCAAGAAGAAATCCACCGAAATAGTAAGCTTTTCGGCGTGATGTTGCTTTTCAAGAAGCAATCCACCGAAATAGTAATGTCAGTTATTAAATCAGGCAATGTCTGAAATTATAAAAAACCCTCATTCAACCAAAAAATAAAAAACTATGGAATTTTTTTATTATTCTTTACTAAATATTTGTCACAAGCTTTTCGGCGTGATGATGCTTTTCAAGAAGCATTCCAACGAAATTGTAAGCTTTTCGGCGTGATGATGCTTTTCAAGAAGAAATCCACCGAAATAGTAATGTCAGTTATTAAATCAGGCAATGTCTGAAATTATAAAAAACCCTCATTCAACCAAAAAATAAAAAACTATGGAATTTTTTTATTATTCTTTACTAAATATTTGTCACAAGCTTTTCGGCGTGATGATGCTTTTCAAGAAGCAATCCACCGAAATAGTAATGTCAGTTATTAAATCAGGCAATGTCTGAAAATAAAAGAAACCCTGAATCAACAAAAAAATTAAAAGCTATTAATTTTTTTTATTATTCTTTACTAAATATTTGTCACAAGCTTTTCGGCGTGATGATGCTTTTCAAGAAGAAATCCACCGAAATAGTAAGCTTTTCGGCGTGATGATGCTTTTCAAGAAGCAATCCACCGAAATAGTAAGCTTTTCGGCGTGATGATGCTTTTCAAGAAGCAATCCACCGAAATAGTAAGCTTTTCGGCGTGATGATGCTTTTCAAGAAGCAATCCACCGAAATAGTAAGCTTTTCGGCGTGATGATGCTTTTCAAGAAGCAATCCACCGAAATAGTAATGTCAGTTATTAAATCAGGCAATGTCTGAAATTATAAAAAACCCTCATTCAACCAAAAAATAAAAAACTATGGAATTTTTTTATTATTCTTTACTAAATATTTGTCACAAGCTTTTCGGCGTGATGATGCTTTTCAAGAAGCATTCCAACGAAATTGTAAGCTTTTCGGCGTGATGATGCTTTTCAAGAAGAAATCCACCGAAATAGTAATGTCAGTTATTAAATCAGGCAATGTCTGAAATTATAAAAAACCCTCATTCAACCAAAAAATAAAAAACTATGGAATTTTTTTATTATTCTTTACTAAATATTTGTCACAAGCTTTTCGGCGTGATGATGCTTTTCAAGAAGAAATCCACCGAAATAGTAAGCTTTTCGGCGTGATGATGCTTTTCAAGAAGCAATCCACCGAAATAGTAAGCTTTTCGGCGTGATGATGCTTTTCAAGAAGCAATCCACCGAAATAGTAAGCTTTTCGGCGTGATGATGCTTTTCAAGAAGCAATCCACCGAAATAGTAATGTCAGTTATTAAATCAGGCAATGTCTGAAAATAAAAGAAACCCTGAATCAACAAAAAAATTAAAAGCTATTAATTTTTTTTATTATTCTTTACTAAATATTTGTCACAAGCTTTTCGGCGTGATGATGCTTTTCAAGAAGAAATCCACCGAAATAGTAAGCTTTTCGGCGTGATGATGCTTTTCAAGAAGCAATCCACCGAAATAGTAAGCTTTTCGGCGTGATGATGCTTTTCAAGAAGCAATCCACCGAAATAGTAAGCTTTTCGGCGTGATGATGCTTTTCAAGAAGCAATCCACCGAAATAGTAAGCTTTTCGGCGTGATGATGCTTTTCAAGAAGCAATCCACCGAAATAGTAAGCTTTTCGGCGTGATGATGCTTTTCAAGAAGCAATCCACCGAAATAGTAAGCTTTTCGGCGTGATGATGCTTTTCAAGAAGCAATCCACCGAAATAGTAATGTCAGTTATTAAATCAGGCAATGTCTGAAATTATAAAAAACCCTCATTCAACCAAAAAATAAAAAACTATGGAATTTTTTTATTATTCTTTACTAAATATTTGTCACAAGCTTTTCGGCGTGATGATGCTTTTCAAGAAGAAATCCACCGAAATAGTAAGCTTTTCGGCGTGATGATGCTTTTCAAGAAGCAATCCACCGAAATAGTAATGTCAGTTATTAAATCAGGCAATGTCTGAAATTATAAAAAACCCTCATTCAACCAAAAAATAAAAAACTATGGAATTTTTTTATTATTCTTTACTAAATATTTGTCACAAGCTTTTCGGCGTGATGATGCTTTTCAAGAAGAAATCCACCGAAATAGTAAGCTTTTCGGCGTGATGATGCTTTTCAAGAAGCAATCCACCGAAATAGTAAGCTTTTCGGCGTGATGATGCTTTTCAAGAAGCAATCCACCGAAATAGTAATGTCAGTTATTAAATCAGGCAATGTCTGAAATTATAAAAAACCCTCATTCAACCAAAAAATAAAAAACTATGGAATTTTTTTATTATTCTTTACTAAATATTTGTCACAAGTTTTTCGGCGGGATGATGCTTTTCAAGAAGCATTCCAACGAAATTGTAAGCTTTTCGGCGTGATGATGCTTTTCAAGAAGAAATCCACCGAAATAGTAAGCTTTTCGGCGTGATGTTGCTTTTCAAGAAGCAATCCACCGAAATAGTAATGTCAGTTATTAAATCAGGCAATGTCTGAAATTATAAAAAACCCTCATTCAACCAAAAAATAAAAAACTATGGAATTTTTTTATTATTCTTTACTAAATATTTGTCACAAGCTTTTCGGCGTGATGATGCTTTTCAAGAAGCATTCCAACGAAATTGTAAGCTTTTCGGCGTGATGATGCTTTTCAAGAAGAAATCCACCGAAATAGTAAGCTTTTCGGCGTGATGATGCTTTTCAAGAAGCAATCCACCGAAATAGTAAGCTTTTCGGCGTGATGATGCTTTTCAAGAAGCAATCCACCGAAATAGTAATGTCAGTTATTAAATCAGGCAATGTCTGAAAATAAAAGAAACCCTGAATCAACAAAAAAATTAAAAGCTATTAATTTTTTTTATTATTCTTTACTAAATATTTGTCACAAGCTTTTCGGCGTGATGATGCTTTTCAAGAAGAAATCCACCGAAATAGTAAGCTTTTCGGCGTGATGATGCTTTTCAAGAAGCAATCCACCGAAATAGTAAGCTTTTCGGCGTGATGATGCTTTTCAAGAAGCAATCCACCGAAATAGTAAGCTTTTCGGCGTGATGATGCTTTTCAAGAAGCAATCCACCGAAATAGTAAGCTTTTCGGCGTGATGATGCTTTTCAAGAAGCAATCCACCGAAATAGTAAGCTTTTCGGCGTGATGATGCTTTTCAAGAAGCAATCCACCGAAATAGTAAGCTTTTCGGCGTGATGATGCTTTTCAAGAAGCAATCCACCGAAATAGTAATGTCAGTTATTAAATCAGGCAATGTCTGAAAATATAAAAAACCCTCATTCAACCAAAAAATAAAAAACTATGGAATTTTTTTATTATTCTTTACTAAATATTTGTCACAAGCTTTTCGGCGTGATGATGCTTTTCAAGAAGAAATCCACCGAAATAGTAAGCTTTTCGGCGTGATGATGCTTTTCAAGAAGCAATCCACCGAAATAGTAAGCTTTTCGGCGTGATGATGCTTTTCAAGAAGCAATCCACCGAAATAGTAAGCTTTTCGGCGTGATGATGCTTTTCAAGAAGCAATCCACCGAAATAGTAATGTCAGTTATTAAATCAGGCAATGTCTGAAAATAAAAGAAACCCTGAATCAACAAAAAAATTAAAAGCTATTAATTTTTTTTATTATTCTTTACTAAATATTTGTCACAAGCTTTTCGGCGTGATGATGCTTTTCAAGAAGAAATCCACCGAAATAGTAAGCTTTTCGGCGTGATGATGCTTTTCAAGAAGCAATCCACCGAAATAGTAAGCTTTTCGGCGTGATGATGCTTTTCAAGAAGCAATCCACCGAAATAGTAAGCTTTTCGGCGTGATGATGCTTTTCAAGAAGCAATCCACCGAAATAGTAAGCTTTTCGGCGTGATGATGCTTTTCAAGAAGCAATCCACCGAAATAGTAAGCTTTTCGGCGTGATGATGCTTTTCAAGAAGCAATCCACCGAAATAGTAAGCTTTTCGGCGTGATGATGCTTTTCAAGAAGCAATCCACCGAAATAGTAATGTCAGTTATTAAATCAGGCAATGTCTGAAAATATAAAAAACCCTCATTCAACCAAAAAATAAAAAACTATGGAATTTTTTTATTATTCTTTACTAAATATTTGTCACAAGCTTTTCGGCGTGATGATGCTTTTCAAGAAGAAATCCACCGAAATAGTAAGCTTTTCGGCGTGATGATGCTTTTCAAGAAGCAATCCACCGAAATAGTAAGCTTTTCGGCGTGATGATGCTTTTCAAGAAGCAATCCACCGAAATAGTAAGCTTTTCGGCGTGATGATGCTTTTCAAGAAGCAATCCACCGAAATAGTAATGTCAGTTATTAAATCAGGCAATGTCTGAAAATAAAAGAAACCCTGAATCAACAAAAAAATTAAAAGCTATTAATTTTTTTTATTATTCTTTACTAAATATTTGTCACAAGCTTTTCGGCGTGATGATGCTTTTCAAGAAGAAATCCACCGAAATAGTAAGCTTTTCGGCGTGATGATGCTTTTCAAGAAGCAATCCACCGAAATAGTAAGCTTTTCGGCGTGATGATGCTTTTCAAGAAGCAATCCACCGAAATAGTAAGCTTTTCGGCGTGATGATGCTTTTCAAGAAGCAATCCACCGAAATAGTAATGTCAGTTATTAAATCAGGCAATGTCTGAAAATAAAAGAAACCCTGAATCAACAAAAAAATTAAAAGCTATTAATTTTTTTTATTATTCTTTACTAAATATTTGTCACAAGCTTTTCGGCGTGATGATGCTTTTCAAGAAGAAATCCACCGAAATAGTAAGCTTTTCGGCGTGATGATGCTTTTCAAGAAGCAATCCACCGAAATAGTAAGCTTTTCGGCGTGATGATGCTTTTCAAGAAGCAATCCACCGAAATAGTAATGTCAGTTATTAAATCAGGCAATGTCTGAAAATAAAAGAAACCCTGAATCAACAAAAAAATTAAAAGCTATTAATTTTTTTTATTATTCTTTACTAAATATTTGTCACAAGCTTTTCGGCGTGATGATGCTTTTCAAGAAGAAATCCACCGAAATAGTAAGCTTTTCGGCGTGATGATGCTTTTCAAGAAGCAATCCACCGAAATAGTAAGCTTTTCGGCGTGATGATGCTTTTCAAGAAGCAATCCACCGAAATAGTAAGCTTTTCGGCGTGATGATGCTTTTCAAGAAGCAATCCACCGAAATAGTAAGCTTTTCGGCGTGATGATGCTTTTCAAGAAGCAATCCACCGAAATAGTAAGCTTTTCGGCGTGATGATGCTTTTCAAGAAGCAATCCACCGAAATAGTAAGCTTTTCGGCGTGATGATGCTTTTCAAGAAGCAATCCACCGAAATAGTAATGTCAGTTATTAAATCAGGCAATGTCTGAAATTATAAAAAACCCTCATTCAACCAAAAAATAAAAAACTATGGAATTTTTTTATTATTCTTTACTAAATATTTGTCACAAGCTTTTCGGCGTGATGATGCTTTTCAAGAAGAAATCCACCGAAATAGTAAGCTTTTCGGCGTGATGATGCTTTTCAAGAAGCAATCCACCGAAATAGTAATGTCAGTTATTAAATCAGGCAATGTCTGAAATTATAAAAAACCCTCATTCAACCAAAAAATAAAAAACTATGGAATTTTTTTATTATTCTTTACTAAATATTTGTCACAAGCTTTTCGGCGTGATGATGCTTTTCAAGAAGAAATCCACCGAAATAGTAAGCTTTTCGGCGTGATGATGCTTTTCAAGAAGCAATCCACCGAAATAGTAAGCTTTTCGGCGTGATGATGCTTTTCAAGAAGCAATCCACCGAAATAGTAATGTCAGTTATTAAATCAGGCAATGTCTGAAATTATAAAAAACCCTCATTCAACCAAAAAATAAAAAACTATGGAATTTTTTTATTATTCTTTACTAAATATTTGTCACAAGTTTTTCGGCGGGATGATGCTTTTCAAGAAGCATTCCAACGAAATTGTAAGCTTTTCGGCGTGATGATGCTTTTCAAGAAGAAATCCACCGAAATAGTAAGCTTTTCGGCGTGATGATGCTTTTCAAGAAGAAATCCACCGAAATAGTAAGCTTTTCGGCGTGATGATGCTTTTCAAGAAGCAATCCACCGAAATAGTAATGTCAGTTATTAAATCAGGCAATGTCTGAAATTATAAAAAACCCTCATTCAACCAAAAAATAAAAAACTATGGAATTTTTTTATTATTCTTTACTAAATATTTGTCACAAGCTTTTCGGCGTGATGATGCTTTTCAAGAAGCATTCCAACGAAATTGTAAGCTTTTCGGCGTGATGATGCTTTTCAAGAAGAAATCCACCGAAATAGTAAGCTTTTCGGCGTGATGATGCTTTTCAAGAAGCAATCCACCGAAATAGTAATGTCAGTTATTAAATCAGGCAATGTCTGAAAATAAAAGAAACCCTGAATCAACAAAAAAATTAAAAGCTATTAATTTTTTTTATTATTCTTTACTAAATATTTGTCACAAGCTTTTCGGCGTGATGATGCTTTTCAAGAAGAAATCCACCGAAATAGTAAGCTTTTCGGCGTGATGATGCTTTTCAAGAAGCAATCCACCGAAATAGTAAGCTTTTCGGCGTGATGATGCTTTTCAAGAAGCAATCCACCGAAATAGTAATGTCAGTTATTAAATCAGGCAATGTCTGAAAATAAAAGAAACCCTGAATCAACAAAAAAATTAAAAGCTATTAATTTTTTTTATTATTCTTTACTAAATATTTGTCACAAGCTTTTCGGCGTGATGATGCTTTTCAAGAAGAAATCCACCGAAATAGTAAGCTTTTCGGCGTGATGATGCTTTTCAAGAAGCAATCCACCGAAATAGTAAGCTTTTCGGCGTGATGATGCTTTTCAAGAAGCAATCCACCGAAATAGTAATGTCAGTTATTAAATCAGGCAATGTCTGAAAATAAAAGAAACCCTGAATCAACAAAAAAATTAAAAGCTATTAATTTTTTTTATTATTCTTTACTAAATATTTGTCACAAGCTTTTCGGCGTGATGATGCTTTTCAAGAAGAAATCCACCGAAATAGTAAGCTTTTCGGCGTGATGATGCTTTTCAAGAAGCAATCCACCGAAATAGTAAGCTTTTCGGCGTGATGATGCTTTTCAAGAAGCAATCCACCGAAATAGTAAGCTTTTCGGCGTGATGATGCTTTTCAAGAAGCAATCCACCGAAATAGTAAGCTTTTCGGCGTGATGATGCTTTTCAAGAAGCAATCCACCGAAATAGTAAGCTTTTCGGCGTGATGATGCTTTTCAAGAAGCAATCCACCGAAATAGTAATGTCAGTTATTAAATCAGGCAATGTCTGAAATTATAAAAAACCCTCATTCAACCAAAAAATAAAAAACTATGGAATTTTTTTATTATTCTTTACTAAATATTTGTCACAAGCTTTTCGGCGTGATGATGCTTTTCAAGAAGAAATCCACCGAAATAGTAAGCTTTTCGGCGTGATGATGCTTTTCAAGAAGCAATCCACCGAAATAGTAATGTCAGTTATTAAATCAGGCAATGTCTGAAATTATAAAAAACCCTCATTCAACCAAAAAATAAAAAACTATGGAATTTTTTTATTATTCTTTACTAAATATTTGTCACAAGCTTTTCGGCGTGATGATGCTTTTCAAGAAGAAATCCACCGAAATAGTAAGCTTTTCGGCGTGATGATGCTTTTCAAGAAGCAATCCACCGAAATAGTAAGCTTTTCGGCGTGATGATGCTTTTCAAGAAGCAATCCACCGAAATAGTAAGCTTTTCGGCGTGATGATGCTTTTCAAGAAGCAATCCACCGAAATAGTAATGTCAGTTATTAAATCAGGCAATGTCTGAAATTATAAAAAACCCTCATTCAACCAAAAAATAAAAAACTATGGAATTTTTTTATTATTCTTTACTAAATATTTGTCACAAGTTTTTCGGCGGGATGATGCTTTTCAAGAAGCATTCCAACGAAATTGTAAGCTTTTCGGCGTGATGATGCTTTTCAAGAAGAAATCCACCGAAATAGTAAGCTTTTCGGCGTGATGTTGCTTTTCAAGAAGCAATCCACCGAAATAGTAATGTCAGTTATTAAATCAGGCAATGTCTGAAATTATAAAAAACCCTCATTCAACCAAAAAATAAAAAACTATGGAATTTTTTTATTATTCTTTACTAAATATTTGTCACAAGCTTTTCGGCGTGATGATGCTTTTCAAGAAGCAATCCACCGAAATAGTAAGCTTTTCGGCGTGATGATGCTTTTCAAGAAGCAATCCACCGAAATAGTAATGTCAGTTATTAAATCAGGCAATGTCTGAAAATAAAAGAAACCCTGAATCAACAAAAAAATTAAAAGCTATTAATTTTTTTTATTATTCTTTACTAAATATTTGTCACAAGCTTTTCGGCGTGATGATGCTTTTCAAGAAGAAATCCACCGAAATAGTAAGCTTTTCGGCGTGATGATGCTTTTCAAGAAGCAATCCACCGAAATAGTAAGCTTTTCGGCGTGATGATGCTTTTCAAGAAGCAATCCACCGAAATAGTAAGCTTTTCGGCGTGATGATGCTTTTCAAGAAGCAATCCACCGAAATAGTAAGCTTTTCGGCGTGATGATGCTTTTCAAGAAGCAATCCACCGAAATAGTAAGCTTTTCGGCGTGATGATGCTTTTCAAGAAGCAATCCACCGAAATAGTAATGTCAGTTATTAAATCAGGCAATGTCTGAAATTATAAAAAACCCTCATTCAACCAAAAAA
>JAJQJQ010000412.1:0-25758 GCA_028622995.1 Panagrolaimus kolymaensis | reverse complement strand
ATTTTCAACATGGAATGGACCATTTGGATTGTTTTCTGTAGCAGTGGAAAAGATGATATAACCTCGACCTTCATATTCCTTCAAGACATTACTAAATAATTTCTTTCATAAAATTTTGAAAAAATCATTAAAACTTACTCATAGATAGGACACCGTGATACATTGAACCGTTCTGCATCTTCTTTTAAATAAATGGATTTTCAGATGAACGTTTTTGTCAAACTAAAAAAAAAATATCAATAGAGGGTACGTAACTTTCAAGAAATGTTCACAAAATCATTTTGAATCTTTAGACAGCGAAAAATGTGAAACGATAATGAAGAAAAAACAAACATACAGTAACTCTAATAGGAGTACCTGATTCTAACCACATCCTAACAGCCATGAATTTTTGCTTGATAAAGATTGTTCTACCATCTTTACAATCACAGCTATCTAACAAATTTTTATAATACGCATCTGTATCATTAAATGTTTGTCGACATCCAGGAGAACCATAAGCAGCGCTGGCGGTTTACCGAAATCCTTCGGTTTTTCGGTTTCGGTTAACCGAAACCGAAACCGAAGCTTATCGGTTTTCGGTTTTTCGGTTTAAATCGAAAACCGAAATCCTCGATTTTCGGTTTTTCGGTTTATAAAATTTTTCGGTTTTCGGTTCGGTTTGAAATTCAAAATCGTTATATTTTGGGATAAAATATTAGGTATTGCTTAATAATGCCTTTTTATGCATTATTAGCATGTTTGCTAACACTTTGGATAACAACTAGATACATTTTTCTATGAAAAACGAATTCGGTTTTTTCGGTTCGATTCGGTGCACCGAACCGAAACCGAAGTTTCTCGGTTTTCGGTTTATCGGTTTGTAACCGAAAACCGGGATACTTCGGTTTTCGATTTTCGGTTCGGTTCGGTTCACCGAAAACCGAACCGAAAATGCACCGAAAACCGAACCGAAAAACCGAAAATCGCCAGCGCTGACCATAAGGCTCGAAAATTATCCTAGAATATTTAATTAATAAATTATAAGAAGAATAATTAAACCTTACATCCTATTGATATCTTGAATTTTTTTAAAAATCATTAAATCGCCATTTGTTGTAGTATCAGGAAATTCAAGCCAAAAAAATACAGGATCCTTTGAAATATCAACCTCATCAGGGCCGGGTGTACCATCTACCTTTCTACTATTAAACTTATACCATATTGTGTCAGATGGAATCGGGACGAGTTCTTTTGATGTGTTATTAAAGTATCTGTAAAAAAATTTTATACTCTTATTAAATAATAGTTTAAACCACTTGTCATAACTACAGCTATCAGCATCATCGACACCAAGAAAATTGTAAAAATTTGCAGCATAAAAGAAGAAGAAAACAGCAGCAACAGCGTTGAAATGCATTTTTACCACAAAAATGATTGTTTTCGTAATCACACTAATGAAATGGAATATTTAGCTTATGACTTTGCCCAAGAAAATTTGCATAAAAATTACCTTATCTTTTATTCAGTTTACAAAAATGATATGAATCCTTCCTAGTAATTTTGATTGTGTGTATGTTATTTCGTTTGTAACTGGAAATCCATCATGGGAAAGTTGTTGAAAAAATTAGCATAAAAAATTGAATGATGCGGAAAGAATGAAGTTTGCGTTTGCATTACATAAAAATGAAGCGCTGATGCACGGCTGTTTGTTTTGAGTTATCCAAAGAAGTAAGAGGATCTAAATTTATAGAACGTAAGGAAATCGTTCTGGGTTAAGGCATATTATATGGAAAATGTTAAGGAAACTTTCTGAGCAACCTTTTGGACATTTAGAAAGCAAAGTAAAACGCAATGAAACATTGATGAGTAGCGGCTGATTCTGAGTTATCAAAGGATGCTAAAAGTTCTAAAGATGCCAACTGATTGCATAAAATTACTTTCATGCCCGGCCGAAGGCCGGCGGGTGATAAATGAACATTAAACTTTATTTTATGAGAAAAAATGAGTGGATGTTGTCCATAAGAAACATTAACTTATTTTGGGTTCTTTATAAAGATTAGGTGGATTTAAATTGCAGGAATGTTGGAAATATAGGGCCATAATGGAAGCACTTTGTGCCGTGGAAATTTTAAGACGAATTTTCCATTTCTTAAATAGTTAAAAGCAGTGGTGACCTTATTGAAATTTTTATATCGCTGTGGTACAGATATTAGATACCGTTGGGGGGACCGTAGGTGCATGAGATAAGGATTTTGGATCCCAAGGAAGAGAGGGATGAAAAATTCATGCCATTCGATTTAAAACTATGATGTAAAAAAGTCACATAAATTTAGTTTTGAATTATTAATTTTTATAAGAAATTGTGTACATAAAATAGAGATCGCGGCTCGGAGGGCCGCTTCTTGCCTAGTGGCTACTATAAAAGATGGTGACGCAGCACGTTTGTTTCAAGCGGCATTTTTTATCTGGCATGCCTTCCAGGCAAATAGCTTTTTTCAGTGTCATTTTTATCGATACCAAGGTAATAAAAAAAATTTTCAAAGCCCGGCCCGGGCAAAAAATAGAGTTTTCTTCAGGCCCGGGCCGGGCCGGGCCGGGCCGGGCCTCGAAAATTCGGGCCCGAGCCATCCCTACATGGATCCCCTGGCTTACAATTCCACATATCATTTGCATCTCCCATTACTGAAGAAATTCAAAAAAAGTTTATTACAAATGTAAATACTAAAATTTTTATTATGCAAAAGTTCCATCTCAAAACCATATATCCAAGGAGCATTTTTTTAATCACATTGATAAAAAAATGTGTTATAAATTTATCATGATTTTTTTTTGAAAAATTTATTGTTTCATACTTTAGAAAAAGATGAAAACTAAAAGCTTCCTTAATTTTCTTTCAAATAATCAAGACTATCTTGTTGGAAAAAAAGATAGAAAAATAAAAATAAACACCTTCACATTTTTAAATGCCATTTATTTTTAAGATGATATTTCACTATTACTATTAGGTTCCTTCTTTATTTTATATTTAAGCCATTTTAATAACAACAAAAATACCAGCATCTTTAAAGTAACATGGATTTAAAAAAATGTATTATTTTATGATTTTTTTTCACATGATACTATTCCAAATAAATGTATGAATGCAAATTTAGCGAAATTCGATAACATCGCATTTTTTTGTAACTTCAAAACTTTTTATTTGTTGGTGTTTGAACACTTTATTATCAACGACGACGACGAAGACGATGGCAGCTGCAAACTTTTACTTCATTTTATTATTTTCTTTGATCTTTGCTGATAGTGCTCATGGATATTGCTCTTCATGTTACGGCTCATCATATCATTCACACTCTTCTGGTGGTGGTGACCCAGTTGTGGGTATTGTGGTGGGAGTTGTAGTCCTCGTTTTTATGTAAGCTTCTTTTTTTACCTTTGAAACTAAAATTACTCATCATTTTTTTTTAGAATTATCATCATTATTGTTTATGTATGTGTTTATGTTCGAAGACGAAATAGAGGAGCTCCTGCGGTAATCAATTCTTGCTTTTATTTCGATAATTAATTGCTTATTTTTCAGGTTTATGTTTCACAACCTCCTCCACCGCCTCCAAGACCTATACCACCACCATATTATTTTCCTCCACCGCCGCCTCCATGTCCTCCACCACCATGTGGAGTTGGTGTCAATGTTTGTATGTAAGAATGATTCAAATCAAAGGAAGAACAACTAACAAACAACAATCAACAACAACATTCATCATCATCAAACATCGTCGTCATATATTTTTTCACTTTTGTATTTTAGTTTTTTTTTTGTATGTAATAATTTTGATAAAACAAATAAAGATTTTTTTAAATATTTGAAACAATTTGATACTGTTAGTAAAAAAGATTTATCATAAAATTATATTCTTTATAGTTACCGTTAAACAAAGGATGTTGTTATTCATGAAATAAAAATTTGCAAAATATACAAGATAAATAATTTTTGATAAAAAAAACCATCAAAATTAAAAATATTTTCTGTTATTTTTCCCCTTCAAAATCAGCGGTGTTTTTATTTCGCATTGATACGGGAAACCCTAACAATAAAAGCAAGAAAAATATGAAATCAATTAGACTTTATAATATTACGAGCAACATTATATTCCGCATTGTTTTTTTTATTAAATGAAAGTATTTTTGTGTTTGGAATAAAATTTTTGTACTTTTTTTCGGTGTCTAAAGTTTTGCTTACGGTTGAATTTCAATTTTCCCTAAAAAAATAATGTTTTCAAGGTTTTTTAAAATAAAAATTACATGATGAAAAATAAACTCTGCTTTATTTCACGTGAAATAGCTTTATGCACTGCACTGCACATGATTTTTTTGCTAACAGAAACGAAGACATAAAAAAAATAGTTGAAAAAAAGAAGAAGCTAAAAGTTGTTTAATTTTTGCGGTAACTCACCCCTTTCACTGAGGTACGCCTGATCCTCTTACTGCAAAAACGAATATGCCACACAATTCGAATACAAAGTATGGCTTTATCATTTTAGTAAATTTAATTTATGAGTATTCATGAATTTAACGCATTTTAGGGCGAAAAAAGCGCATTGATCTTCCAAGTGCGTGTCGATCCTTCAAATGTAAAGTTGTCAAAGGAAAGGATTGTGAATTGGGAGAATATTGGCTTATTGAAGATGATAAAAGCATTCGGCCATATGGTGTCGTTATTTATAAAGTCGACTAAAACTCTTCATTATTTATTTTTGAAAAGTTATAAAAAAAATCCAATATTTATTTCAATTTACTACACATATTTACGAATTTTCTTCTTCTTTGGAATTTTTTGTTTAAACTTTTTTTTTTGTTGAAAAAATAAATTATTAACAATGAAATATATTAAAGAAACAAAAAATTTATTTTTTTCTTTCTTTGATCAATCACATATTTGGCATAAAAGTAAATAAGTTTTTTAAGTAAGTAAATTTCATTCATTTTTTGGTGACACAATTTTTAACAACAAAAAAAAACAAATACTATTTTAATAATTTTTTTACAATTTATCCGAATTTGGACGATATGTTGGTCGAGCCACTTGCAGAACCACATAATTCCCAGATGCTTTAACTAAAGTTACGGCGGAATGCTGAAAAAAAAAATTAAAAATAAAATTTGCATATGTTGAGATTTATTTGGACTTACTTGATCAGCAATTTTTTCACCATTCACTGCCATAATTCGATCACCAACTTTTAAATTTTCTGCCGCAGTGGAACCAGGTTGAAGCGAAGTTATTAAAATTCCTCTCGCACGTTTTCCTATTCCCATTCCCCATTGTTGACCATCCACTTTTTACAAAGATATTAAAACGCTATCGCTTCCTTCTTCATTAAATTCTGGATTATTATTATATCTCTCATGGGTGTTGGAGTTGGAGGTGGATCGTTTTCATTTGTGAGAGATTCTGAAAATAAAAACAAATACAAAAATTAGATTTAGATTTAATAAAAATATTTTTTTTAAAAACCGAGTTAATTTTATTGGATTTTAAACGCCTTTATTTTCATATTTATTTCTGAATTTTTATTTCTAAATCTTTTTGATTTTTATAAAAGTTTCCATTTTTTTTAAATAAATTAACTAATAACAGTTTTCTCCCATTTCCCTAATTTTCTGAATTTTCTTCCGAAAAAAAATTTAAAAAATAAACTAAAAGACCCAAATTTTTAAAGTTTTTTAAATCTTTAAATAGGAAGAAAAAAAAAAGAGTCAACTGAAAATTAATACATTAACCAACAAAAAAAAAGAAATGAGAAACGACCCGAAAAAGAAAAGAAATAAGAGGAAGTTCAACGGAAGTTTATCTTTTTTAGAATTTATTTTTTTCAGCTCTTTTTTTATTTTAATTCACAAAACAAAAAAAAAAATGGATGAAATTTCGCTTCCTTTTTTTTTGATTGACTTTCTTTGAATGTTTTTTGGTTTCTAATTCAAAAACTAAAAAACTAACTAACCAAATCATGTTGAGAGCCGGGTTCTTCAGTGACTGGGGATAAATCGGGATGGACGATAACTTGATTTTCATCTTGTATGGTTACTTCGGGTGGCATATTTGTTTGCCAATTCGATGGTGCTGGTGGAGGAACATCTTTTTTTTCATCCATTAATATCGTTGAAAATATTCCATTTTCCGTCGTTGTCGTCGATGTTGATGTTGATGCACCCAAACCTCCACCACCATTTTTTTCATCAAATTTCTTGGAGTTGTTGGAGTTGGACCTCCTTGATTTATTATTGTTGTGGAAGCCGCGGTAGTTATATTTCCTCCTTCATTCTCATCAACCTTGGCGAAAGTGAAGGAGGTTGAGCGGCATGAACTCTATTAGCTGTTTCAGTTAATTTCCATCTACCTATTTTAAGTATTATTTTTCCTGTGCATGTCTAAAAAAAATTTTTTATATTTAATATAATTTCATTATTTTTTAGGAAAAAACCTTTAACATTGTTGCAACATCTTCTTGCATAGAATTTGTGACATCTTGACTATTGACGGCAAGAATCTAAAAATTATTTGTGTTTTAGAAAATTGAGAAAGTTTGTTTTTATTTTGAATTTGACAAGTTGAAGTATCTTTTTTTTTTGAAAAGCGGCTTTTTAATTTTTTTATTTTATTTTATTAGGTTTTTTTGGAGGGAAAAAACAAAGCAATAAAAAAAACTCATATTTTAAAAGATTATTTTTTTATGATAATGGAGTTTTTTTCTTCAATGTTTTTATTTGTTTATGCAATAACAAATGGTAGTCTGGGGATATGATTTTTGATTAGAATGGATTTTTAAATGGAGCAAATTTTATTAAAAAGTGGAATTTTTTTTACAAAAATGTTTTTAAAATAATATTTGGAAAATTATTTAAAAGTCTGCTTATTGTAGCTTTTCAATATTTATTTTTTGGTTTCGAAGCAAAAATTAGAGAATACAACTTCCCGTGATGAAACAATTAACAAAATTTGCAAAAAAGTCTCTTTAAAAAATTTCTTTTTTTATATTTAAAATATTATTGTTGTTTTTTTTACATACCTGATCACCTTGCATTAATTTGCCATCTTGTTCAGCTAAACCATCTTTATCTATTTCACTAACATAACACCGGGTTCATTTTTACGTCATCAATAGAAATACCAAGACCTCTACCGGGTTTTTTAGTTAATTCAATCGTATAAATATATATATTTGTGTTGGATCCAATAAACTTATTGTAAATTAACATCTCGATAAATAAGCATTCGAACTTTGGCTGGAGTTCGACGTAACACTGATATCGCTTGTTCATGTGAAACTGAACGTAATGAAAATCCATTTACCTAAAAAATAATAAAAATAAAAATATGAATAAAATTTAAATATTATTCTTTCTTACTTCTAAAACTTGATCACCAGGTTTTAATCTTCCATCATGTGCGGCAGCTCCATCACTATATACTTCATGAATTACAACGGTTCCCAATACAGTATCGGATCCACCAACAATGGATAAACCCAAACCTTTACCATCTTTATCTATTTCTATTAAAGTTTCTTTACCCGTTTCAATTGGAATAGTTTTTTCCATTTGTTGTGTTTGTAATTGAGATTGATAAGATTTTTTGCGAATTGATGAAATACCTGCAAAAAAAAAAAAAAGGGTTTAAAAAAAAGGAATAAAATATTTTAGACATTAAAAAAATTAAGTATCATAGTATTTGAAAAAAAAGAGTAATAAACAATTTAATAATAAAAAAAACAAGCGAGTAAAAAACTGGAGAAAAAAATGGCGCATATTTATTTTAATTTATTTTTTTTGCTAACAACATCGTCTGCTTTTTTTCATTATTTAAAAATTTGATGTTTTTGGCAGCAAAAAAAGAAGAAGGAAGAAGAAGAAGAAGCAGACGACGTGAAAATAAAAATATTGTAACAAAAAAAGCTAGAGAAAAAAGAAGCAAGCTTAAAATACCAATGAAAAAAAAAAGTATGCCACCGCCGACAAACAACGCAGAAGCAGCATCAGCATATTTTTTTTTTGCCGCCTGCTTTATTCTCCATTTATTTTTTATTTTTTTACGAAAGGCAAAAGAAGCTCATGGGCGCTTGCATGTTTTTACGTTCACATAGTCGTCTTTTTTCATCCTTGTCAATGTCTCGTCCGTCCGTGCTTATTTTACTTTTTACTACTACTTTTTAGGTTCAGGGTTAGTTTTTGTTGTGTTGTTACTTGGGATGGTTGAAGACACATAAAAAAGCAGAAGGAAAAAGGAGGGATGCAAAAAATAATGCTTATATAAATTTTTTATATTGAGTAAGTATGTATGTGTATGTATATAAAAAATTAAAGTGATGGTGAGAGTAAAAAATGAAGAAAGATATCGAATTTTTTTGGAGGATATGGGTGGCTTACTTATTTATATTTACACTCAAAATGGCACGTATGCATGAAAAATTAAATTTTGGATGGTCTCGAATCAAGAAATATCATTTTCACCTTGAAACTAATAAGAAAGCGCGCCAAAAAAAGTATTATCTCGACAGGACAAACTCATAAAAAAGTTGTGTTTGGCAATAAAAAAAATAAAAATAAAGAATAAAAATTGTAAAGGAATTTTTAATGTTATCGAAAATTTAACAAACAAATAAAAACAGAAACAAAAAAAACTTAAGGAAACAGGGCATTGAAAACATTTTATGCTCGCTTGCTCTCGTCGCTGCTTGCATGAAAAAAAGTAGAATAATAGTAATCGATTCAAAACATATATATATATCCCCTTTCTTTTTTTCTTTCTTTCATGTCAAAACTTTCAACGTCGTGGTTGTCGTTGTCGTCGTCGTCAACAACCACCAAACAACCAACCAACTAACAACTGAAATATAAAGGCTTTCCTTCTTTTCCCCCCTTTTTTTTCATTCGGGCTTTGGACTTGGTGAGAAACAACAACAAAAATATAAAAAAATAAAAAAAAACGTTGCCATTTATTCCGTGTGCTTGCTTTGCTGGCTTGCTTCTCACCCAAAGGAAGAATGAAAAGAAAAAAAGTTTTATTTTTCAAAAAAAAAGAAAGCTTCGGTTCTCTGCCTTTACTTTTGGCTAAAAAAATAAAAATAAAATAAAAAGAATAACTTTTTTTTTCTTTCTAAAACTACCGCCGCACCCAGCGGCTTTTGCTCTTTTCTATGTACTTTTTCTTTTCTTTTTCTGCTTTTTTAACTTTACTTTTAAAAAACTAAAAGGAACAAAAAATAAGAAGAAAGAATAACTGCTGGCAAGCCAATAAGCGAGGGAGACAAGAATGAAGAGAAAAAAAATGTATGTGAAAAAAACCCTTATGTTGTTGCTTGTTAGTTAGTTTACTCTTTCTTTCTCTTCTTTTCTTTGAAAACAAAAAAGAAAAAAATGTTAGCGTCGAAACAACAAAAATAAAATAAAGTAAAAAATTGAATGAATGAATTTTGACTTTAGCTTTAGCCTTTTTTGAAGCTTACTGCTGCTGCTAGTAAAAGCCAGCCTGTTTCAAGTCAGTCAAGTCAGTCAGTCAGGTTTTCTTCTTTTTTTTAAAGCTTTAGTTAGTTTAGCCTTTTTTTCGCCGCTGATGCGTTTTTGTTTTTTTGTTTTTTGCGGTTTGTGTTTGCCGCATCTTTTATTTATTTTATTTTTGATGCGTAACATATAAAAAAAGAAAAAGAAAAGAAGGAAGAGAAAAAGCTTTTTTTCCTGCCTTCAAATTTATTTTTATGTATTTTTAATTTGAAAGGTTTTTTTGAGTTCGTAAGAAAAATTAAGATTGAATGAAGAAAAAGGCCAAATAGATAGTTAAGAAAAATAATGATATTGTAAAAAGCTAAAAAGCTTACCATCAGTTGGACTTGGTGAAGGTAATGCATTTGGACTCGTGTTGGTTGTTGTGGCACTTGTCGTCGTCACATTTGTTGTTGCTGCTGTTGCAGCAAGGCCATCCGGAGTTCCCGTAGCTGATGAAGCTGCAGAAGATTCATCACCCTAAAAGAAATTTTCTTTAACTTGACTAATTAAGTTTTAATTAATAAATTTATTTTTTTGTTTGTTTGGGAATTATGGACCAAAAATTATGTGCACTTAGTTTAAAAAGCCGTAATTTTGTGTTTGGATCAAAAAGGTTAGTTTCGAAGAAAAAAAGTTTAGTTAAATAATTTAGAATGGTTTATAACAACAAAAAAAATTAGAATATTTTTCGTATCTCTGAGTTTTGAATAATTTTACTTTTAACAAATATTTATTTTCTTTTCAAAATCCAATTCCCTAGGTTTTCGATTTAAATCTCTAATAATTTTTCTTACCAAAGAAATATTATGATAAAATTTCAACGATAATCGTCTAATCATAACTTCTCTTTTTAAAACTTTAAACAAACAAAAGTAAAAAAATTTTCCACAAAAAAATAAAAAAATATTAAGAAGAAGTAAACCAAGCAACAACAGTTACTAAAAGCTCAATTTTGCCAAAAAAGAATGTTTGAAAAAACAAAAAAGAATTTTTCTTCCTTCAAACAAGCAATCCACATAGATTTTTTTTTATTAGATTTCCTCTTAATTTTAACGCTTTTTTGTTTTATTCTTTCTTTCTTTCTATCTTCAATTTGCATCTTCTCTTCTCTTTTTTTTTGTTTTGGCTTAAAACAACAGAAGCAGAAACAAAAAAAAAATTTGAAAGCAACAAAAAAAATTTGACTTTCAAAGAAAATCGTTTCAAACCAAATTATTCCGCATTTTTTCCACGCTTTTTTGCGTCCAAGCAAAAAAAAATTTACAGGCTGGTTAGGTTTTTTGGTTAAAAAAAATGTATTTTGTTTGGTTTTGGCTTTTGCAGATGTAAAAAAAATTTACAACAAGAAAAAAAGTCTTACAATTTTTGATGTTAAAATTATTGAAGGTGTTGTTGTTGATGCAATTACACTTCCACCTTCTGCTATAATATGGGCGGCAGCTGAAGATGAAGTTGTGGCAGGTGGTGGGGTTGTTGTTATTTCAGATGTTGGTGTTGATTCATTTTTAGTTGTAAATGATGATGACGAAGTTGTAGCTGCCATATCTTCCTATAAATAAATAAAATTTAATTATAAATGCAAAAACATTTCAAACAAACAAAAAATAATAAAAAATCAATAAAAGCACTAAAATTATAATTTATAAAATCCTCCAAATTTTTTGTTTTATTGAATCAAAATAAAAATAAAATAATATATTTATAAAATTTTAAACTTACAATTGCGTCTTTTCTACGAAGAATGAGAAGGGCTAATTGATCGCCTTCGCAACATTCACGAATTTTAGAGGTCGCTGTTACGTGTGAAAGACCAAATAACACTTTTCCATTTATCTATAAAAAAAATAAATACAAAATAGAATGAAATGGGATGGTTAGTCTCGCATGTGATTATTATTGGCTTTAATTTATTCAAAAAAATAAATAAAACTAAAACCAAAACCAAAAATAATAACAATAACAAACCTCGAGCAATTCATCACCAACATGAAGAGGAAGGGGAGAAGTGGATTTAATATCAACAACAAAAACCGAAGTTTTTTCACGATCTCTATTACCAGCGAGGGAAAGGCCTAAACCTTTAGGTGGAATATTTTCAAGTCGAATAAGGATGGGTTCACCAGGTAAATGATTGTATTTTTGTTTAATTTTCCCTGAAATTTATAAAGTTAAATTATGATTTTTTTTTGTGGCGCAGTTGTTAGAGCAATTGTCATCCGCACCAAAATTAGAAGTTGCAAGTCTTCATAAAAAATTTTAATAATTTTTATAACTTTTTTTATTTATTCAAAAAATTCATTTTTTCAACTTTAAAATTTGAGTTTTTTTTGTTATTCTTTTTTTTGTGTTTGAGACCTTTCTCACCTGTTGTATAACAAAACCGATCTTCCTCTTCATCATCATCGTCTGTTTTGGGCAGAGCTGCAGCGGATTCAGGATCTAATTTTCTCCTCATGGATTCTCTTAATTTACTCATTCTTCTCTGCTTTTGAGATTCCCTCGAACTTGTGGATGCTGCGGCAGAAACAGTTTTATGCTGTTGAGCGACAGCGACAGCGGAAGCGGCGGCCTCTTCTTTTTCTAATTCTTTTCTTTGTTCTTCTTCTTTTGGAGTTTCTGCCATTCGAACATGTTTTTCTTCATCCTTATTATTATCTTTATCTTTATTTTCGTCTTTTTTATTATTTGTTGAAGAAGAAATAATATTTTTTTCATGAATTATTTCAATTTTTTGTTGTTGTTGTTGCGTTGTTGAAGATTGTTTAGCCGATGGAAAAGCAGAAGCAGACGATGTTGTTGAAGAACCCTGCTGATTTTGATGCTGTTGATGAACAGAAAAACTTTGAAGTGATTGAACAACAAATTTCACTGGATTAGATGCAGATTTAATTACTTGAACTGCATATTCATGAGTGGCATCTTTGAGATCGATTTCATTTACAGATATCACTCGATCACCCATAAACATTTTACCTGATTTTCCTGCAGGTGATTCAGGTAATACAGATTTAATAAATATTCCTGAAACAGTATTTCCAGTTCCTGGAAGTCCACCTTTATGTGAAACTTCAACTCTTCCACCAACTATACTTATTCCAAATGATTCCTTTGGTTCACGATGAAGTATAACCGTTCGAGCTTCACCCCAAAAATTATTTCGTTTTTTCTTGGAGGAGCTACTGCCACTGCTGCTATGATTTGGTGGTTGTGGTTGTTGGTGTTCCGATGAGGCTGAGGTTGATGGAACAATAGAAATGGAAGTGGATGTGGAAGGCATTTTTAAATCAGATGAAAAAGTTATGGCAGTATTTGATTCTTGATTTTTGGCAGTTGTTTTTGATGGACCCGGTATTTGTTGTTGTTGAAATTCATAAGGCATTGTTGCTGTTGGTGGTGTTGATTCATTTAAAGGTTTCTAAAAGATAGGAATAATTTAATTAAAAATAAATTTGTTAATTATTATTTTTAATTTATTTACGCTATTCAGCTAATTTTAATAATAAATTTAAGTCTCGACCGGGATAAATTCAGGTGAGAAATATTTAAAAATTTCGAGTCGCTCGTCTATTTTCTTTGGACATCGAAGGTCAAAAAATTTGAATCCCAAAAATTACTTTTAGAATGAACTTTTCAGAATTTCCAAGAATATTTAATAAGAAAAAAGGTGCTTATCTTTAAAAAATAAATGGAAGAAAAAAATATTTAAAAAGCATGCATGAAAAGTTTTTTCCAACCAAAAAAAAACACAGCAATCAAAGCCCAATAATAATTTACTTTTTACCAATCTTTTCCAAACCATTAAACATTTTTAATTTTAATGACTTCTTTTTCTTTCTTTATTTTTTTCTTTTAATGTTTATTGACTTTTTTTAATGCTTCAAAAATAAATGAAAAAAAAAACTTACAGAAGAAATTTTTTCAATTAAGCCACTTTTTGACGTTGCTGCTGTCAAAGTTGAAACAACAGTTGGGGAAGTAATTGGCGAAGGCAAATTTTCATTAGATTCAACAACAGAAGCAGATTCAACGATGACAGCTTCTTCTTCGTTTGGATTTTGATGCCAATCCAATGTTCGATAAGAAATTGAAAGTTCAAGAAAACTTTCAGCTAAAGCGGCCTGCAAAAAATGTTAAAAATAAATTAAAGGTTATAAAAAAATTGTTTGAAATTTTGTTAATTAGTATATTTGTTGGGTGGAAAAAAAAAATAAGTAAGAAGAGTATGCAAATCGAAAGTGACAAACCACATACATGAAGGTAAAAAAATTATTGCTCTAAAAATAGATGAGCAACTAATTACTTTGCAATTGCAATGCCTTCAAATTATTGAATAAAACATTTTTATTTTTTAGGATAAATTTTTTAAGAAAAAATATAAAACAAAAACATGTCATTTGAGGGACAAAAAATCGGATTAAAAAAGTGACAAAATAATAAAACTAAGAATCAATAGACTTCTTATTTTCATGCTCCGAATTCAGAAATAAATTTCATTTATAAAAAATTTTTTAAACCAAAACAACCAAGAATTTCAGAAATAAACTTGGAGCAACATTTTATTGCCCGAGTTTTATAAAAAAAAAAGAAGAAGCAAATATCGATAATATGTATTTATGTATATATTCTTAAAGATACTCTCTTCATCAAATAAAAAAAACATCCTCCTCCAAAAATACAATGTTTTTTTTATGTATGTCAAAAACACATTTGAAAATAAATAAAATAAATAAAGCAATTTAATTTTTATTTTATTTTTTTTTATCTTCTCTCCCCAAAAGTGAAGCTTCTTATAAAAAAAGAAGTTAAAGAAACAACAAACAAGCAAATTTGAAATTTCCATCTTAGCTTTCCAAGTTTTTCAGAGTCTTCTTGGTGAATCAAAAAAAGAGAAAAACTTAGAAGAAAAAAAAGAAGCAACTAAAATTTAATGGATGCAAATAGTTTTTTCTTCTTTATTTTGCGCAATTTAAAATAAGTTTTTCGCTTTTTCCAAACTTCCAAAGTGTAACAACCATAGAAGTTTTATAAAGTTTTTATCGAAGAAAAAAAAGAAAGAAAGGAAGAAGAAAAAATTTATTAAATATTGTTATCTCAAAAAAAACTTTGTTACCGAAAGGAAGAAAAAATAAATAAAAAGCGTTGCTTGTTAAAATGCTATTCATAAGTAAATATAAAATTTGTTTTTGGGTGATTGTAAAAAAGAAAGTAAAAAGCTTAAATAAATTTATCGAAGAATAATAATAAAATAAAGCGTAAATAAGTCAAAATTGAACATAAAAAATTCTAAAAAGAAGAAAGTAATGTTCCCAAATCGAAAGCAAAAAAAAAGATAAATGAAACATTTTCGTAATAAGTTTTAGGAATTATTTAGTTCGACGACGTTAAAGTTAGGTTTGTATATTTAAAGAAAAGAAGAAAAAAACAAATGGAAATAAATCACGCAAATTTTTATTTTGAAAATGGACTGAAAATTAGTATTTTTCTTGCAAAAAAAGATTAATTAAAGCAAGAAACTATACATAGCTTTTTTTTTTATTCTTGTAAACAATTTTTGAAAACATAGAGAAACGAAAAAATACAAAAAAAATTACTTTTCTGTATATCAAAAATTAATGATAAAAAAAGAAAAATCAAAATAGCCATATTTTAAAATTAATAAATTGAATTTCATAAGTTTTTAAATACCGATGAAAACTAAAAATTATTCCAATCAAATTCCTTGAAGCCTCAAAAAAAAAAAACAAAGCATTCAAACCTCCAACAATAAAACTTCTAAGATAAGAAAGACGGAAGAAAGAAAGAAAGAAATAATATTACGTGTCACATGCGCAAATAAAAATACCACCCAAAGAGCCACGAGAAATAAAATATATAAATAGAGAAAAGGAAGAAGTCCACAAGTCTAAGTCGGTCGGTGGCGGGATTGATTCTCTCTCTCATATTTTTTTTATACTTTATTTCTTTGTTTTTTTTTTTTGTTAGCCTTTCTTTCTCTCAACAAGGCAACTAACTGCTGCAAGCAAAAATAATTACTTACTTTAAATTTTATTTTGTTGAAGATGTATCAAAAAAGAAGCAAAGAAAAGAAGAGAAGCAAGCGAAGAAGCGACACTCATGTATTTTTTTGCCCTGTCTTGTCATTCTTTCTTTTTTTTCTTCGACGTTGAACGATTAAAGAGACACCGACGACGACATGGAAGACATAAAAGATAAAATAAAACGTGGAGGGTGCGCAAATAAATATAAATGAAAAATAAAACAAAAACAAGATAAAAAAAAATTGTGGCACTCCCATATTTTTTTTTTATTCCCGCAAAAGTATGTATAAAATCCATAAAAATCCAATATTTTCAACAACAAAAATAAACCATCGAGAGTTTTTTATGGATTAAAAAGAGGTCAAAAATAAAAATTTTAATAATAGAATAGTTTAAAACACAAAAGAAAGAAAAGATTGGTTTAGGAAAAAGTATCGCAAAACGGATAAAAAAATTTTTAAAGAATTAAACAAAATGTAAATTTTGGGCTCCATTTTTTGGCTTTAAATTTTTTTGTAGCCTGGATTTTTTTGTGGTTAGATAAAAGTAAAAAAGATTAGCATAAGCTTTATCTTTATTAATAATAATAATTTTAAATAAAATAAAACAAGAGAGAAGCCATCAATAAAAGAAGAAGAAAAAAAGTTTCAGAAAAAATATTTAAAAATGTTTCCGAGTCTCCCACGCGCACTACCAAAAAAAATTCTCAAAAATAATAATAGTATTTTTGTTATAAGATCCAAAATATTATACTGAAACTCTGTTTTTTTTCCTTCAGAATTTTAAGAACCAAAGTTTTATAATAATGAATTTTTCAAAAAAAAAAAATTGAAACTAAACGAGAGAATTTTTCCATTGAATATTTTTTGTTTATTCTAAAAGCAAATCAAAAACTATGTTTTTTTTAGGAACAAAAAGTTTTCTAATCTAAAACTATTTAACTTAAAATCCAACTCGAAATTGCATGTTCACTTTCTATCTTTATCGAATAAATATTTAAGAAAAAAGGGTCATAAAAACAAATAAAATACAGCGACTGCCACAATAAAATAAAAGCAAGACAAAAATCTTACTTTAAATATATCATTTGAATATTCTTCAATTAAAATTCCATTTATAATTGATGTAGATTGTTCATTAGCAAATTTTTCTGCTACTTTTATTGCATTCATCGCCATAAATCTATTTTTATTTTTGGTTTTATTTTTATTTAATGAAATCATAGTTGTTTTTGTTGTTGGTGGTGCTACATCAAATCCATGTTCATGCATTGGTTGCTCTTCTTCATCTACTTCGTCTTGTTTTGGATTTCGAAGAGAAGAAATAATATCGTCGTCTTCAAATGATGAATCACTAAATAATTGAGCGGAGGTTGAAGAAGTTCCTGCTGGATTTATTTCAATAGCAGCAGTCGAGGAAATTGGAGTTTCACCACTCCCACCACCGCCACCGTTGGGTGTTAATTTTCTACCAAGATATGGACTTTTATAAAATTTAGGGAATACTCTATAAAAAACAAATTAAAAGTTTTAGTTTATTAAGGATAAAATAAAGTAAAGGAAAAAAAGATTTATTCAAGCTTAAAGAAGAAAAAAAAATAGTTTTAGCTATGTCTTCGAAAGTTTAGTTTTTTTTATTCCATGGTGGTTTAAGAAATAAAGCTCACGATGGACGGAAAGAACGTAAAAAAGGGGGAGATAAAAAAAAAAGTAAGGAACGAAAAAAAAACTTACTTTGGTGAAAGTCTATTTACAATTGGAGTTATTTCGATTGAAGACTCCGCCTCACGATGAAATCGTTGCTTCCATAGGCGAGCGTCTGCGGCAGTTATGTATGTAACACTAAAAGAAATAAATATAAATGAAAAAAAATACACACTAAAATTATTATTATTATCAAAAAAAAGAAATGCCAATGAAAAAAAAAGAAAGAAATTGTTTTTATTAAAAAAAATTTAAAAGAGGGATTTTTCTGAAGAAAATTGCTATTTTATTTTTATTTTTTGCTTCTCAAGAATTCGAGTTTTTCGAGGATGAGCAGCAACAAAATGAATGAAGAAAGGAAATATTGCGTGTTTTTAATTTAAAGTTCCAGAGAAAAAAAAAATTTTTTTTTATTAAGAAAAATTCATCATGTAAGAAACTATGAAGTAGTATGTAAAGTTTTAGAATTAAATACATAAAATTATTGGTGGCCAAAACCTTATATAGTTTATCAATTTTTAAATATAAAATTTTTTGTTTTTCCAAATGCATTATTTAAAAATACATTTTTTCCCCGGCCTCTAATAAGTTTCATTAGAGATTCTTAACGTTTCTCTTTATAAAGCCCAATAAATAAATATGAAAAAGATAACCGCGTGTTTTTATCAAATTTTTATTTTACAAAATAAAAATGTCTCAAAGAATAAACATTGTCTAATTTTTTACAGATATATATATGCCTGTCGTAAAAAAATTATATCACATTTAGAAATTTTTGAAGCGAATATTATGAAAATTTTTGTTTAAAATAAAAACAATAGTTTTGGCTTCTTCGTTCCAATATTATAAACCAAACAATGAAAACTTTTTTTCTTCTTTAAAATCATAAAAGACACACTAAAGCGTAAAATCTTTTTCTTCTTAAACATATATATTTTACCACCAAAAATGTCTATGTTTTTTTACAAAGAGATAAAAAAAAAGGGAGCTATATCTATCTATTGACTATTTAGTGTTTTTTCACAATTTTTCCTTTTCAAAAAAAAATGACATAAACGTCTTTTGGGAGAAAAAAAGATAGATATAACAAGAAAGATTTTTATTATGGATTAAGAAGATGTCTATTTTTTTTAAAAGCAGCAGAGGACTCAGTAGCAATTGAAGAAGAAGAAAATAAGATAAATGAAATCCATTCAAAAAACATAAAAAAATTGGAAAAAGCTTTTAGGAACCAAAAAGTGTTGTTTCGAAAGAAAAAAATTGTTTAATAAATTAATTATTTTTTGGCGGGAAAAAAATAAGAATACTTACTTGCACTGGGTGCCAATTAAATTAGTTCTCTTTAAAATAGCTCTAGCTTGAGCATTCGTAACATTTCTTAAAGATTCGGTATTAATTTTAACAATATAATCTCCAATTTGTACACGACCATCTCGACCTATAGCTTTTTAGAACAAATTGATTTAACTACGCATCCATTTATTCCTTTATCGATTTCAGCTTCCACCACTATTCCAAGTGCCAAAGCACCTTTGATAAGTTTAATGGATCGTTCAAGATTTTTCGGGAGAAATATTACATCATAACCCCATGAACCTTGTAAACTAGGTGAACCACATGGACTTAAACTTCTTGATGAACATGGCGACCAAGTAAGCATAGAGGTGTGACTCTGAAATAAATATAATATATGGAAACATGAATGAGAAAAAAAAATGTGAGCTTTTTGAAAAGGTTTTGCTAATGAAATTATTTTGTTTAAGATATTTTATATATTTAAAGAAATAAATTAAAAATGCCAAAAAAAATATTTAAACCTAAAATTATGTATTCGTGAATAGCGATGAAACAATAGAATTTTCAGAAAGGGTCCAACTTCTTTTTTATTGTTTTAGAAATTAAGAGGTATGTAAGTTTAGAAAAGGAATGATAACTTACTCTTGGAGTTGTAGGTGATGCACTTCCAGATGATGGAAAATAAAGCTGAAAAACAAATTAATCTATTGATTTTTCTTTATTTTTCTTAATTCTCAAAATATTTGGTTTTTTTGTCAAGAAAAAATTATAAAAAGAAATCCACTAAATTATTTTATATTTCTTTCCTAGTAATTTTTTTGATTTATGTATTTACAAACAAACAAAAAATTGTAAATACATATTTTTTGGAAGATTTTTTAATGATTTTTTTTAAAAAGCATTTTCCCTTCTATTTCCTGCCTAAAGGCTTTAAAAGCAATATTTACCAATAAACACTCTTCCATTAGCTACCCCATCTGTAATGGACATAAAAAAAGGGAAAGAAATTAATTAGTAAATAAAAAAAATGTCCAATGCCAAATAAGTGTAAAAAATATATAAAAAATGCTTAGTGAATTAAATTTAAAAAAAGGAAATAAGAAAAAGCCATAAAAAAAGATGTTTCTCCCTTTTTTTGATGCGAGAAAAAAGCGAGCGACTAAATTAAACTAAATGTTTTGAATGATGAAACTGGCATGCATTAAATCGATAAATATAAATTTATTTATTTATTTGCTTGCTTGAGTCTTCTTGCTTGCTTACCTGAGGATGTAATTTTCGATATACGTCTGCACCAATCCAAACTTCTTCAGTGCTTGATGCCCCGGAAATCTGAAGAAGAAGAAAATATTAATATTCAAATTAATTATGGAACCATTTAGTGATGGAACACTTTTTTCACACAAAAATATTAGTTCAAAAAAAGATGGATGTTTTTTAAATAAAAGTCTTGGCCCAAAAATCAAATAATTATTTTCATGGGTAATCATCGCTAGGTTAAACTTACTCCAGCACCAATGCATAAATTAGGCCGCCTCCTTCTTGTTCGAGGTGAAGTTCCTTTAGCTAATAATCGTTCAGAACGTGAAATAATTGGTGAATGAGTGCCAAAATGAAGCTGAAAAAAATTTTAAAATTTAAAAAAATAAAAGCCATTTGGGAATTTAAAATCTTCAAAGTCACAAAATCTCAAAGGATAGATAAATCAAAAAAATGTTTTAACAAAGTTTATTTTTTTTATTTCAAAAAATATTTGTAATGCGTCTTTTAAAGAAAAATCGTGTCAAAGCTTTTTTTCCAATAATAAAAAATTTTTTATCAAAAAACAAAATAAGAAAATAATGTGCCTTTTTTCTTTGTAGCTTTTTTTTAAAGGGACAAATGAGTTTCTTAAAATGGAAAATTAGAAAATAAAAAAAAAATGGAAGAAGCAGCAAAGGAAGAAGAAAAGCTGCCAAATGAATGAATAAAAAAAATACATACATATTTATGCCATTTTTTTGAGAACGACCACCATTAAAGAAAAAAAAAGCAGAAGAGTCGCAAATGAAAGAAAAAAAAAACTATTTACAATTTCTTTTTCTTTCTCAAGCTGTCTCATCATCATCGGACAAAAGCAAATCAAAATAAAGGCATTATAAAAAATAAGAAAATATGGAAATTTGAAAAATTAGCACCCAACAAAAAAAAAATAATCTTATTTTTTTCAAAGGGTTTCTCATTTCCGCCAATTTTTTTATTATTGTTTTTGGAAAAATAATCAGTTAGTTTTTATATTGAAAAATTAAAATACATACTTTCGAAAATATGCTAACGAGAAGAAAAAAAATTGGATGAAAGTAAGAAATTTTTTATTATTTGTTGTACTTTCTTTAACCCAGGAAAAATGCGACACTGCCAACTAACTAACTAACTCCATTTTTGGAACTCAGCCAAGCCCAAAAAGAAAAAGAAAAAAAGGTTAAAAAAAAATCTTGGAATCCATGAAAGCCAAAAACAAAACAATGAAGAAATTGTAATAACAATCTTTTTTTAATAAAAATATATTTTTTTAATGAGAAATATAAAAATGAAAAGGAATCACGCAATGTCTGTCTTTTTTGTGCCAAATGAGGGCTCAAAATTTTTTTATTTTTTTATTTTCCTAATTTTTTTTCATTCACTGAGCTTTTGGTTAATCTTTTTAAAAAAATAAAAAGAAGAAAAAGAAATACTAAAAGATTTTTTATTTTTTTAAAGAAGCTAAATGCTATATTTTTTTTTGTTCCGCTATTGCTTTATCTCCTTTTCTTTATTTTTTCTTTTGCCGATTTAATGCAAAAAAAAGCAAATGGAAAAAACATCAATATCAGATATATAAATAAAAAGCAAGAAATGCAATAACGATTTTTTTCTTGCATCCGTGATGGAGATATATTTTTTTTGCAAAAATAAAAAATGAAGTGATGGAAGATGCATTAAAAAAGCATGAAATTAAAAATTTTAAAATATAGATAGAAAAGACATAAAACGTGAAATTCAAATGTCGTCAGAAATTTTTATTATTAAAGTTTGCAGTTTTTTTTATTAAAAATTAAATAAGAAAAGTAAGTATTTTTTTTCTGCCAAAAATAATGGATTTTGTTTGGCAAAAATAAAACAAGAAAAATAATTTTCTAGCCATCTTTCAAGCTTTTTTTTTAGTTTTCCCAAAAAAATAAACTAAAATCTTAAGTTTCTTTTTTTTCTTTTTTAAACAAAAGCAACAATAAACTTGAGCCCAAAAGAAAATTATTAACGACGACTAAAAAAAATAAATAACAATGAAGAAAAAAAATAATATGAATTATTCAACTACAATATTTTTTTTTGGAACAGCATTGTCAAAATATATTTTCCAAAGTAACAATAAAAAAATATCTATCTTCTTTAGGTGTCAAAAAAATTTCAATCAAATGTTTTTCTTTCGCTTTTATACTTTCTAACAACAAAAGATTTTTTTTTTTGGGTTTCTGATTTTAAATTTCCACATTTTTTTTGGGAATTTTAAATTTTAAAAAAGCATAGAGCAAAAAATAATAATAAAGAAAATTGCAAAAAAACGTTCATACTTTTTTTCGTTGATAATAACAAAAAATAAAGAATGAAAGGAAAAGAAAAAGAAAAAAATATTGGCAGGTGTTAGTTGAATTGAATTGAATCAAAACACCATAATACAATCGATGCCGCCGCCTGCGACGACGATGATGGTGGCGAGCTTTTTTTTTTCTTTTTGTTGTTGGCTTTGATCGAAGGAAATAAAGGCAGTGATTTATGGGATTTGGAAGAAAAAAAAAAGACTTTCACTTTATCACTTTATTTTTTATTTTAGAGTAAATAAAAGAAAAGAGAAAAAAAAAGAAATTTTTTGGGATAAAATTAATTAGAAAAAAGAAAAAAAATGATCATTGGAAAATGCGAGGAAATATCATTATTATTTAGCCCCTTAAATGTTGCTGAATTTCCTGTGAAAGCAAAATATTGAAAAATTTTTCAAATAAACTCTTTTTTCTTTCAACAAATTTAAATAATTACATAACTTTTTTTATTCTTTTTTTTTTTAAAACTACGAAATTCAATATTTTATAAATAATTTTAATTTTTTACCTGATCAACTGGAACAGGTTTAGCTATGCCAAGTCTCACTAAACCAGCTGGAGTGGATTTTAATGAATTTACAGCTTGTTCCAAATTAGCATTAGATAAATCAGTGGCATTAACAAATAATAATCTATCACCGGGAACTATTCGACCATCAGCTTGTGCTATTCCACCAGGAACCAAGGAACGAATAACGATCACCGATTCTCCAGGATGCATGGGATCTTGATAATCAATAATTGAAAAACCAAGCCCACGAGAATCTTTCTCTAATGTTACAACTATTGGAACACAATTCCATATGGCTAATCCAGATAAATGTTCAAGCGAACGAGATTTGAGACGTTTAGCAACCTAAAAAAAATATTGTTTTGAATTATCAAACTTTTAATTTCAAAAAGAAAATAAAAAGCAAACAAATTTATTAATAAAAAGTTTGTTTCGGGATTGATAGAATTTATTTCAAAGGACTTTTGAAGTTCAAAACAAGAAAAATTAAAAAATCGCGACAAAAACAAAATCTTCTATTTTTTATAAAAAATTTAATTTTCATTTACCTCATTTAAAAAATATCCTCCGCCATTATTATTATAAATATTATTATTTTTATTTTTATACGAAGATAAATTAAGTGCTGATTCTGATTTAGCTTTTACAATTCGATCCAATCCATCTGAAGCTAATAATGTATATGCAAGAGGTAGAGATTGTTCGGGTGAAGGCATATATAAATTTATTTGTTGAGCTTTGCGACATAATATAAGGCGAACATCTTTTTGTTGTTGTTCATTTCTAAGTGAGCCAACAGCTTTGGTTAAAGCTTGTCGAACGGTGACATGACTTTCACCATATAAAACTTGATCATAACCTAAACTTTTCGATTATAAAATTTTAGTAAAAAAAAAAATTTAGAATGATTTTTTTTTATTTTGAATTCCGAAAATGAAATTAAGAATTCGGTATTCAAGACTTTCAAATTACATGTATCTCGATTAAATTATTCAAAAAAAATTTTTGATGCGATTAGAATATTCAAAAAATTAGTTTACAAATGCTTAGGAATAAATTTACATATTCTTTATTTTATACTCAATGTTAGTTAAAATGGTTCTCAAAAAAGGCTTAAAAAGAATTTCAAAGTTTAACTTTAAACTTTTTGGGACCAAATTTTTTAAATAGTTTAAGTTCTGATTCGATTCGAATTTTTTTAAATCCAAAATTTTCGAATAATTAAATCGAATATTCAAATTTTCGATATCCAAAGAGTTTCAAATAAAAAAAACTTTAACATTTATCTAACCTGAAGTAATTCATCTCCAGCTTTAAGTAAACCACATTTTGCGCCTGGACCATCCTTTCTTAATGATTCTAACATAATGATGTGGGCATAATTGAGTTCCATCAATTACATCTACCGTACCTTCCAATGATATTCCAAGGCCTCCATCAATATCCATTTTATCTGGATGTATCATAACACTAATCACTTCAAAATCATTCCCTAATTTTGTTTGCCATGAATGTTTATAATCCAGCAAAGTTGATTGAACATCCACTATTTGAGTATCGGTTTTCTTGTTCGTGTAACATTTTTAAACAAATTGCTTGAGGGGAATCAATAGAAAATCGAATCATTTTTAATCTCACTCGATTACCAGATTTTATTAAAGTTTTAACTGATTGTGAATGACTTAAATTTTCTAAAGTATTTCATTTACATCTATTATTAAATCGTGTACTCGAATTTTATTTGAGTAATGTGCGGGCGAATTGGGAACCAAAGATTTTACAAATACACCGGAAATTTCTTCTGAAAATAAAAAGAAAAATTATTTATAAAAACCAATTTAAAAAAGGTTTTAATATATAAATTATACAAATTTAAGGGTTTCCAAGATAATTCAAGAAATGTAAGTCAAAGTTTTCTCAGAATTGCCCAGAAACAAATTTGAAAATTCAAAATCCGAGTTTAGGTAGTTTCGTTAATATTTAAAAAAAGGATAATTTTGATGAGAAAAAAAATTTTAAAAATCAAGAACCAATATTTAAATAGCTCTTAACTTTGATTTAAAAAAAGTATTCGTAATTCTTTTAAAAATGAAAAAATTCGAGACGTTCTAATATTTAATAAGAAAAGTTTAAAAAAGTATAGAGCAGAACCTCAATTTTTTTGGAACGGATGTTTATGATGAGAAAAATCAAAGAACTATTTAGGCAACAAAAAAAAGTTTTCAACCCCTTTTTCAAAAGCTTATTCGCTAAAAAAATTTAAAAAGGAAAAATAAAAATAAAAATAGGAAATGCAAATTTTAAAATTTACATTTGCGTTTTTTAAACTATATTTTTTTTTAGAAATCACTAACAACAACAAATTTTTTTAAGAGATAAAATCTTATGGGTGGCGGCCGCAGTCAATATTAGCAGTCGTTTGTCTGCTTTTTATAAAATGTGTTTTATCATGAAATAAAAAAACCGAAAAAGGAGAAAAGCTGCTACAACTAATTTAAATAGGGAGTAATAAAAATAATTTTTCTTTTTTTTTTGTTTTGGGAATGATGAAGAAAGGCACAACACGAAAATGAGTCGAAAGAAGGAAAAAAACAACAAATAAAAAAAGTATTAACGCGGCGCTTCATTACTAATTTATTTTTTGGAGGATACTTGTTGTTGTCATCCTTGAAAAGCTTCCTTTCCTTGCTTGATGCTGTTGCTCCTATATTTGGTCGATGGGAAAGCTCAATGACAAAATAGCATGCGAGAAAATAAAAAAATAAAATAGAAATAAACCACCGAAACGTGTCCATCCAAAATAAAATAAAATAAATTTAAAAAAAGTGCAGACAGAAACAGGAAGAAAAAAAATTGTTTTTTATATGTTTGTCTCCATAAAAATAAGGCATCGAATGCCTTCCACCCTCTTATTCCTACCAAGTGCCAAAAATTAAAAATAGCCAAGGAATTTTGTTTATTAAAAAGTAAGCAACCGAGACTGAAAAGAAATTTTTTTTTGGCGATAATCCAAAAATTTCTTTAATCGAAAAATATTTAAAAATATATAAATAATTAGTGTTTTTTTATTGTTC
>JAJQJQ010000411.1:0-25784 GCA_028622995.1 Panagrolaimus kolymaensis | reverse complement strand
GGAACTGGAGCTACTATAGCGAGAGGTTTGCTGTTTTATTGGTTTTACAATTAACTTTAAATAAGTGTGCTTTAGAAATACCTTCTTCTGGTCTTTACATTGCTGTTTACGAATATCTCAAATATCATTTTTCCGATGATAAAAGTGGCGAAACATTATCTCCTGTTGCATCTTTATTCGCTGGTGGTTTTGCTGGTGTTGCTTCATGGGCGGTGTCAATTCCACAGGATGTGATAAAATCTCGTCTTCAAACATCTCATGGAAGCAGATATCCTAATGGTATGAGATGTGTCATCCAAGAAATATTACAACATGAAGGATCAAAAGGCTTTTTTCGTGGTTATGCGCCTGTTTTATTGCATGCTTTTCCAGCCAATGCTGCTTGCTTTCTTGGAATTGAATTAACGTTAAATATTTTTCGTGTTTTTTCTTAACGATTTTTTTACCATTATGTTTAGTTAATAAAGTAGTTTTAAAACAATTGTTGAATAGTTTACTGGTTTCTTTAATTCACCCGTTTTTGTTTGTTTACAAGTACTCGAACAGGCTTCATTTTACATTGAAAGAGGAATTCTTCCATTTGGTGAAACAACTTTGTTCTGCAAGAGCCATAGAAATTTCTTGCGATAATTTTGATGATGAATTCGTTTGAAAAACCACGATAACTTAGTTTATAGGATTCACACATCAAAAAAAGAGATTCTTTCCAAATATTTCAAAATGTTCTTATAAACAAAGAAAAGACTAGAAAGTGAATTTGTTTTTATGATAATATGTATTCCCAACTATAGTAGTTTGCTGCCTTTTATGGAATTAAAGTGTTTTAGTTATTTTAGTATGGATTTTGCTTGACGTAGTTTAAGAGTTTTTGGCGGTGTCGATGTTGTAAAATTGTTTATGCCTTTAGCTATTACTGCCGACAATCTCAATGTATAATAACCAAATGAATCATTCATAGTGTTACATGGAAGCCTATGGATGTATCTTCGGATCCTTCAAGAACAACTCTTGGTGATCTACAATTTGGTGTAAAAGTTTCTTTAACTTCGATGCACTTTTTCTGTTGCTGTTATTCTGATGGAAAACCATGCGAAGTTGGTATTCTTGCTGCAAAGGGTTTAACATGTCCTCTAATTTCCATGGATTCAATTCTCAAATCTAATGACGGTAAAGAAGTTGTATACGAAGAAGATAAAGTATCATCGGATGATGATGAAATTGTAAGCGCTATGGATTTGAAGCTTCAAGAAGAATGTCATATGAAAATTTCAGTTTTTCGTAGAAGTCGTGAAACTGTACTCAATACTTCCATAGCAATAGTGAAAGCTGATGATGAGGCATGTTCTAAATTGTTTGAAAAGATTCATGATGGGCAAAAACGTAATACTTTGGAAAGGCAGTGTTAAACAGATTTCTCTCTACTATTTACTTTAGCTATACTTTTTTAATTCCACACGTTAGCCTAAGATGTGAAATGAAGTTTTAAAATTAGCATAATACAAAGTAATCCAAAATAAAAGGAAGAGCAATGAACAGCGCAATAATTGAGTAGAAGATCTAATAACCTGGAAAAAAGTGGTATAATAAAGCATGTGTGTCACAAAAAAGTACAACAAAAAAGAGGCAAAGTAAATCAAAGGCGATGAGTTGACAAAAAATGGCATCAAAACAAAGACAAATTTATTGAAACAACATCACAAAAAAAGTTAAAAAACAAGGAAGAGGAAATTACAAGGATTTTCAGAAATTTCTAAAAGTTGTGAAATCATCATCAGCTTCAAATTCGGTAATAATTTTTTGAGATAGAAGCTCAGCACCTTCTGAAGCCAGATCATCGATATTGAAGGATAAAGTACTGAAATAATGGATTAAAGTGAACCTGAAATTTACATTATATAACTTGTATAAAAACTTAATAAAGTAACTTACTGAAAAAAATCAAGTTGAGTTAAAGATTTGATAAAGTCCATAAATACTTTCATTGAACAATCAGACTCAATACCACCAGCAAATCCAAGTTGTTTCAAACCAGGAGGGATAATCATCTTCAAATCTTCAAGCTTGATACAATGAACAACGAGACCAAGTACTTCATTTGAATCAAAGGTAAAAGGTAAACTTTGAAGATATCGAGCATCAATTTTAACATTGTCATTTCCCAAAGAGCCAAGTTTAATTACCCAATGAACATCGATTTTCTTTTTCAATAATAATAGATCAGTTTCATGGATTCCACGACAAAATTCATTTTCCGTACAAAAGCATGAAATGGTGTACTTGCATTCTGACATATCATCATTTTCGATTACAGCTTTTTCAATAATGTGACATCGTTTTGAAAGATTTCTGGTTGTTGAATTGATTTTGGAGAAAGTATTCAAGGTTTTAGCATCCAAGATTTCACCTAAACGCTTTTGACAAACATAAGGAAGAGTCATGAAATTGAAAGATTCTTGTTCATCTTCAGATACCATGTTCTTACGAGCTGCTGTGACAACGTTCTTATTAGAGTCGCTCATATTGAATAACTAAAAAGTGGAAATAATAAAGTAAATGAGTACAGATAAATAATGGCACGTAAAATCAGCAACAACAAAAACGGTGGAAAAATTAACAAACTCGAAAACCAAAAAATAAGCAAACGCCAAAAAAAAGGAAGAAGGAGTTTTTTTTTCATGCGGATCGCGCCAAAAAAGGAACAAATGAGCGCCATTTTTTGAATTTTATGTTATGAGTAAGCAAATAAACACTTTTTTATCTAATATCTGCCGAAATTTTCAATCTTGTATTAACCCCACGATTATCTGGTTTAAAAAACAGCAACCATCATTATTTAACAAAAACAATATTTTGTATGCTTAAAATTTTGAATTAGTAAAAAAACGTCAGAAGCTTTGTTGTTCGTATAAAAACATTAACGAGATCCTTGATCACATCAGTTATGAAAATTTATGAAAAGATTCCATACCGATATAGCAAAATATTATCACAACATCTTTGAAATAAAATTTGAGGATCTGTACTTTCGGTGTTTTTGTTCGGTCTTATTTTTTTTCTCTCGTGGATATGGTTTTCGTGATTTTGGGGAGTCAACATAATTTTCAAGGATGTATGTCGACGGAAGAATGTTGGAGTTCCACGTTTTGTTCGACGAAATGATCGATTATGTATGCTTGTGTAAGTTAAGAAAATAAGCTATATCCCAGTCATCACGTTAATGACTTTTGATGGAAGGTTATTCTCCGATTAATCTTTACAAATCTCAAAATGCATATTACTCAAGAATCATAAAGTTATATCCAAATCTTATTTACTGAGTTATTTCACCAAATGGCTGATACTAAAGTAATTAGCGTAAATTTTTGTGAAAATGTAAAGAATAACCAGAATGATAACAAAAACATTTATTTAAACTATAAAAAAACAAGAAAAACAACAAAATTAACAACAAAAAAAGTAAAACAATGAATAAAAAGTTATGAAGATTTCCGCCATTTTGTAAACGATGTTGAGAGATTAGTGGTTTTAAAAGTGTCGATAAATTTTTCTTTTTCAAGAGATGCACCAAATGGAATTAGATCATCGATATTGAAGGATACCGAATTGAAGTGATGATAAATGCAGAAACTAAAATACAACGATTCAAGATTTTGTCTAAGTAAAGTAAAAGTAAAACATACTGAAATCCATCAAGTTGAGTTAAAGATTTGATAAAACCCATAAATTCTTCCATTGAACATTGAGATTCAATTCCAGCAAAACATCCAAATTTCTTTAAACCAGGAGGCATAATCATCTTCAAATCATCCAATTTGATACTTCGAACATTTAGAATAATTCTTTTACATGAATCAAAAGTAAATGGTAAACTTTGAAGAAAGCGAGCATCAGTTTTGTAATTTTCATTTGACCAATTAACAATTTGAATAAAACTATGAACATCAATTTTCTTTTTCATTGATGAGAGATCAGATCCACGGACTCCACGACAGAATTCATTTTCTTCACAAAAACAGGAAAGAGTGTACTTGCATTTTGAGAGATCATTTTCGATTACAGCTTTTTCAATTATGTGACATCGTTTTGAAAGATTCTTTGTTGTTGCATTAATTCGAGCAAAAGTCTTCAAAGTTTTAGGATCCAAGATTTCAGCAAAACGTTTTTGACATACATATGGAAAAACAGGAAAGTTGAAAGTTTCTTCTTCATCGATATTTAATTCCATAAAAGCAGCCGCCAAAGAAGCATCATACATATTTGAAAGAGAATCCATATTTTTGAAGCAAGAAAGAAGAAAGCGTCTAAATTTTTGAAGCAAAACAAAAGTTGAGAATGAATGAAGAAAGTTGGAAAAATCAAAGCCACAGAAGAAAAATAAAAGTGTGATTTCGATTTTAGAAAAACCTCTCAGAGCTTCAAAAAATGGGCGCCACTTTCTTCAAAGGTAAAAAATGGCAACGCTTTTCCTTTTGCTTTATTCAATCAAAATTTTGTTTATTAAAAGCTTTCGTTTAACTGAATTACAATTAACTAAATAACTATGTAACATCCAACAATCATCCCAAAAAGTAAATCAAACATTTATTATTAAACAAAACACAACATAAAATTATTAAATAAATATTACATAACAAAAAGCAGCAAACAATCAAAATAATTATTACATTCTAAACTTTTCTGGTTCTCCACCTTTGATTCTTTTAACTTTCAATTCACCAGCTTTCTTATATGCTTCTTCACAAGTATCAGGACGACAGCAACAAATAATTGAAGATTTATTGTAATTATCAAATAGATTATCACGTATCAAGCAACGATATGGAACAGCAGTTTCACTAGGTTTAAATATTTCTTTACATATTTGATAAACATGCCAATCAAACTTTTCCAATCGATGATCAGGTTTTCCATGAGACAACTCAGGTTCATTAACACATCCTATAAACAATATAAATAAAGATGATAATTGCTTTGAAAAAAGAAAAAGAAACTAACCAATTTCAGATGATTCATCCTTCAAAAATCCAATCACGCAAGTTTGATTCAAGCTTTTCTCAGGATGTGTCACGCATTCTTGGATTGGACTCAGAGCAGTATTCTTCAGTCGACATGTTTCAGATTCATTAGAAGCTTCGAATTTAGGTGAATTTCCAATTATATGTCTATTTTTAACATTGTTTCCATTGTTGCAAGCATCTTTACGAGCAGCATCACAAGCACAAACTCGATCACCTCGTTCATTTACAGAACAATAAAAATCACCATTAGCTTCATCATTATCCCATTTGTTAAAGTTCACTAATAAAGTTTCCATTCCATCAGAAGAATTTTGAGTGAAACCAAGTGGATTGCTGTCATTCAAGTAAAGATATTCAAAACAATATGAGTCCCATGATGATACAACTTCATTTGTTCCAGAGTCATTGCATTTGTACTAAAAGTTGCAAAAATATTATAGTAAAAGTCATCAAAAAAGGAAAAACTCACATGTGGATTGTTATACGCTTGTTTAGCAATTTCCCCCATTTCTTCACCACGGCTTGATTTAAAGTCATCGCATCTATCAGTATCATTTTCATGTGTAACACATTTGAACATTGCAATAGTAAGAGAGTACCAAGGAGGAAGCTTTTTGTAAAATTCAGGAAGACCAGCACAATCTGTTATTCGAGGATCCGAAGGGTTCAATTGTCCTCTAATAAACAAATAGGTTTCATTACTGTTCTCGAATTTTCGAATCTTTTCTTTCATTTCTTTTGTAACAATGAAATTTTCATCTAAAAAGAAAAGTAATGAGTATTAATAAATAAAAAAACACACCTATTTGAATATTAGACCAAAAAAATGGATTTTCAGTATTGTTGGTGAGAAGAATTAACATCGGTTCAAAGAAATAAACACACAAATCTTTAGCTTCACTTGAATACGGTCGTAAACACGTTGAAAGTCTTTTCAAGTTACTCTAAAAATGAAATAATTAATTTTTAAGCTATAAGCCATCCAAAAGAGAACAAACCTGAAGTTCATTAAAGACAAACTTTCCAAAAACGGAATGAATTGAAAGCACTTTATCCTTTGCTAATGCTTCATTTACTTGAGTTTCTTCTTGTTGTTCAAATTTGAATGTGCAGCAATAGATTAGTTCATCTCTGACGTCCTTGTAACAGTGCCTTTTCAAAGTTTTACAATTTTGATCATCATGAATATTTTCAAACAGTTCAGAACATGTCGCATCATCAGCTTTTACCAAAGATATGGAAGTATTGAGCACAGTTTCACGGCTTTCTCGTAGAACAGAAATTTTCATATGACATTCTTCTTGAAGCTTCAAATCCATAGCGCTTACAATTTCATCATCATCCGATGATACTTTATCTTCTTGGTATACAACTTCTTTACCGTCATTAAATTTGAGAGTCGATTCCATGGAAATTTGAGGACATGTTAAACCTCGAGCAGCAAGAATACCAACTTCGCATGGTTTTCCATCAGAATAGCAGCAACAGAAAAAGTGCATCGAAGTTAAAGAAACTTTTACACCACATTGTAAATCACCAAGAGTTTTTGTTAAAGGATTATATGATTCATTCATAGGCTTCCATGTTACACTATCACCACATTGAAGTCGAGAAGAGTTGAGTTCCGATTTAAGAGAAGTTCCATAATCATTCTTTACTTGATATGTTTGCTTTCCATTTTCTTGTATCACTTCTGATTCGTGATGAACAAAACATCGTTGAACTCCAAGTGGCATAGGTATCTATAAAAGTCGAAGGTATTAGTCGAACAGCAGAACATAATTAAAGATGGCCTATAGCTTGAAACAACCCTATTATAGGTAGAAACAAGAAGTAGCAATGGAAGTAAGTAACAGTGTCTTGTTATGTTTCGATGCTTTGTATCTTTATAAAATCTCTAAATAACAGCCAAACAATAAAACGAAGACTTACATGTCGATCATAGCTATCCTTGCAACGAAAATCACCATCTTTGAGATCATCATACCAAGTTTGAGGTCGGTTTCTTTCAAAAGATTTGATGTAATTTGAGAGCAATGATATCTTCCAATTATGCTAAAAATGATATGTTAGTTGCTTCTACTTACTTTTCATTACAAAAATTAAACTCACTTTATTACAAGTGATACAGCATCGAAATAAGATGGTTTGATTATTTTCTTTGATCACAGATTCCCATGTTTCACTTTCATTAACATATCCAACACAAAGCTTTTGAATTCGTTCTTTAACATCTTCAGGAATATTCTCATTCGTAGAAAGCACGCCTTGTGAATTGTCAATAAAAAAGGCATTATGATTTCTTTCACTTCCATCATCCGAAGTTACTAAAGAAAATAATGAGAAGCAGCAAAAATAAAGAAAAGCGATGACATTCAGCGACGACGACGATTTCATTTTTTCGTTGTAAATAACAAACAGATACAAATGATTGTTGAAACGAAGAAAAATGGTTTTTCAAGAAAATGAAAGAAAGAAAACACGCAAATAAAAAAATGAGAAATTTGCATGATTGAAAGCATGGAACAAAATTGTGGAAGGATTTGTTTTGCCTAAAATGCTATAAACGTTTTATGGGAATGTTAGTTAAGTTTTTTTTATGATGCTTTTTTACAACAACAAAAAAGTTAGTTGGTTTTTATCATTTTTGAGTCTCGTAAAAAAAGTGTCTAAAACACTAAAGCAATTATAACTTTTCTTGAACACATAAGCTTTTCTTTATGTGAGGCGAATGAAACAATTTATGAGATTTGAGTACTTTTGACGAAATACGCAGCACAACATTCTTTGAACCTTTTTTTTGGGTATTTGATGTTAGAGCATATGGTTATAATAATTTCCATTCTCAAGTACATACGCAACTTTTTGCATTCAAACTTTTTCTTACTGTTTAATTAAACAAAATTTTGTTAATCGTAAATGTAAACTTAAATTTGGATGGAAAATGAAACTTGAAAATAATGCAAAGTAGTCAAAAATAAAAGGACGAGAAACAGAACAATTATTAAGGTGAAGATCCAGTAATCCATGTGGAAAAAGTAGGTATGGTAAAGCTTGTGTATTATAAGAAAAAAGTACAGCGAAAAAGAGGCAAAGTAAATCCAAGCCGATGAGTTAGCAAAAAAAAAAATGGAATCAAAACAAAAACAAATTTATTGAAACGACATCACAAAAAACGTTAACAAGCAAGAAAGACAAAATTACAAGGATTCAGGATATTTTGTAAAAATAGTGAAAACCCTATCTGTTTCAAATTTGGTGATAACTTTTTGAGATAGAAGCTCGGCACCTTCTGAAGCAAGATCATCGATATTGAAAGATAAAGAACTGAATGGATGGATTAAACAGAACCTGAAATTTACATTTTATAATTTTTATAGTAAAATAATAAAGTAACTAACATAAAATTAACAAATTGAGTTAAATATTTAATAAAGTCCATAAATTCTTTCATAGAACATTGAGATTCAATACCAGCATTACATCCAAAGTAAAACAAACCAGGATGCATAATCATCTTCAAATCATCAAGTTTAATGGAGCGAATAGATAATACAAGAAATTGAGCTCGATCGAAGTTGAATGGCAAAGATCGAAGAAAGCGAGGATCAATTTTAACATTTTCATTTTTAAACGATGTGATTTTAATCAAAATATGAACATCGATTTTCTTTTTCAAGGATGAGAGATCAGCTTCATGGATTCCACGACAGAATTCAGTTTCTTTGCAAAAGCAGGAAAGAGTATACTTGCATTTTGAGAGTTCTTCATCAATTTTGACATCAGCATATTCAACAATATGACAGCGTTTTGAAAGATTTCTGGTTGTTGTATTGATTTTGGAGAAAGTCTTCAAAGTTTTCGGATCCATGATTTCAGCAAAGCGCTTTTGACAAACATAAGGGAGTGCAGGGAAGTCGAAAGTTTCTTCTTCTGGAGCAGAATTAGTTACCATTTTCTTCTTACGAGCTGATTTCACAAGTTTCTTAATTGCGTTGCCCATCTTGAATAACTAAAAAATAGAAACAATAAAGTAAATAATTAAACATAATGAAAGGCGCACGCAAAAGCAGCAACAACAAAAACAAACGCTGGAAAATTAATAAACTTGAAAGAGAATAAGAAGCAAACAGCAAAAAAAGGAAGAACTTTTTTCAAAAAATGAGCGCCATATTTGAATTTTAGGGAATGAGTAAGCAAACAAACATTTTTTATATCTAATATCTGCCGAAATGTTCGATTTGAATGAAGGAAACAAGATTATCGATATTTATTAAAAAATAAGATCCATGAAAATGTTTAATTTCTAAATTTACATATTTTGATTGATAGGTATTTTTATTTTCATTTTTTAGGTTTATTTTTTTAAAACTTCAATTGCAAAATGGAGTTGTATTTTTTCTTTGATTTCCTTTATTTTTTTGAATTTCGTTTTTTTATAAAAATTTTATCGAACAAACAATTTGCACTTATCTCTCTTTTTCTTCCCATAAAACTTTTTGAACTTTGATAAAATAAAAATAAAGTGTAATAAATAATAATAATATATTTTTATTTTATTTTTTTACTTTTTTTTGTGTCATCAACGGTCTTAGTTAATAGTTAGCACTTTTATAATAACAATAATAATAATAATATACGAATTCGACGATGAAGACAAGGAAATAAAATGAAAGTAAAAACTCAAACTTGAGACATCAAAAAAAAAGACAAACAACAACAACACTTATATACAAAATTTAACTTTTTTTTTACGAAAAAAATACTTTTTTTTACTAATAATTGTTTTTTTAAAATTCATAAACCTGTGAGAAAAAAACATGAGAGAGAAAGAGAGAAGTAAATAATAAACAAAATTTAAATATTTTACAGTAATAAAAAGAAAAATAATACTCGATTATTAAATAATTATTTATAACCATCTTTTTTTTGAGACAACAATCTCAAAAAAGAGTTACTTGAGGCAAATAAAAAAACGTCATAATTAGTTAGTTGGAAGAAGAAAAATAATAATATTAAAAAATGGAAGTGAAAAACGAAATTAAAAAAGAAATTATGAAATTAATTTAGCAAAAAAAAATAATAAAAACTTGAGAGCATTGAAATCGGCGACAACGATGACTGAGAGAAGCTAATTTTTTTTTCTTTGTTTTGTTTATGTCATACAAAATTTAACCGGTAATGAAAGGGGTTGTTGATGATTGAGCATCTAAAAAATAATAATAATTAATAAAAAAGTACTGTAAAATAAAGTTTCGAAAAAATAAATCGAACTTTGCCAAAAAAAGTTTTTTGAAATCACATTTTTTGTTTATTTTGGATTTCGGCATTTTTGATTTTTAGCAAAGTTTTCTTTTTTTTTGTGAATTAAAAAAAAGTAAAACTTACAGATCCAAAATTAAACCCTGCAAAATTTGTGAGAGATACGGGTAAAGTTATTTGTGGTTGATGTTGCTGATGTTGATCAAGCATGGGACGATTATTATTATTTGTAACATTATTTAACATATTAGAAAAATTAAATTGTGCAAGTAAATTTAAATTTTCTTTTGATTCTGGTCTTCCAGCCGATGATGATGCAGATGTTGTAGTTGGAATTTGTGAAAGGGAAAGTTGGGATTGAGATGAAATAAGACTGGGTTGTTGTCCAGAAATTAATGATCCAACAATAGAAGCGCTAGTTGATGGAGCAGCAACAACCATAGGAAGAATGGGTGCTGCGACAGCGGCAGCTTCAACTAAACCAAAAAGTGTTCCAAGTGTTGGATCTTCACAAATTTCTTTTGAAATACTAAACAATGAAGGAAGAATCATTTGAAGAGATGAAAGTCGAACTGCGGCATCACTAATCGAATGCGTATGAGACATATGAGTGAATAAAGCTCGAGTAAAAGAATCTCTTGATTCTCGAATTCTTTCTCGTGTTGTTACAGATAATCCACAAATATCAGGTTGAAGAAGGATGAAAGATTTTAAACATGCAAATTCAGATCTTTCAACATTTATTCTTCGCAAAGGAGTAAGGAGTTCATCCAAAATTCTTGAAATTATACTTGAAACTTCTGGGCTATAATTTGTTGTAAGAGAAAGATATGTTTCATTTGGAAGAACTATATGCGCGGAAGACATGGATCTTTGAAGGGTTTGAAGAAGGCCAAAAGCTGAAGTGCAATGTTTGAGAAGATTAACTTTATCATTAAATTGCAATTCTGGCAAAGGATGCAACATATTTGACCAACTAATTATTAAATTAATTATTCTTTGTCTCGCGGATAATTTACTTGAATCTTCATCATTATTATTCGTCGCTGTAAGGCCCGAAGTTAAACGAATTTCAATATCCATTAACATTTCGATGAGTCTTTTCGATGCTTCATTAGTTAAATTTTGTTGATGAATAACATTAGCCGAATTATTGTTGTTGTTATTATTGTTGTTATTATTTGGTGAAACGGATGCTCGATCACCAATATCAATATTTGTACTGCAATCACCACCATCTGAAGATGCAGCAGAAATGGATGATCGTGTTGATGACATGGAATATTGCTGTTGCTGCTGCTGCTGATTATTTCCATTATTTAAATGATTTGGAAGTCCACGCTTTCGAGATCTTTTAGTTGAACCAATTCGATCTCGTTCATTTTGAATTGCTTCGGGTTTCATGCCTTCTGTGAGGCATTTTTGGAATCGGCAATATCTGCATGCATTTCGATGATCTTTATCTATTTGACATGTCTTTTGAAATCGACAAGTATATTGAAGGTTTTGCCATACACTAAAAAATTAATTTGCGTCATTAAATAATAATAATAATTATAATTAAATTTTAAAAACTTTTTGATTTTTTTTGTAGCCAAATTCAAAGAACACAAATTTTTCAAAGTTTCAAAGTTTGTTTCATGAATTCTGTTATTTAATTATTATTATTAATTTTTTTTGCAGAGAGAAAGAAAAAAAATTTGCTTCCTTATTTATTATGGCTACCATATTCCTTTCTTCCTTTGAGAGACAAATTGGCATTATTCATTTAATCAAATAAACAAAACTATTAATTATTTATTTTGATAATTTAAAAGAAATTTTTTTTATACTAAGTATTATTACGTTTTTTAAATTTTGTTTGTTGTAAGATACTTAGAACAGGTGAAAAAAATTTTTTTCTAGCTTAAAGGGAGTGTCTCAGGCGATGGCAGGAATTCCTTACGACGGCTCCCTTTGTTTTTTGCTTACGAAACATTTCGAAATGCTTTTCGTGGAAGGAACTTTTTTTGCAAATAGCTACAAAAAGCTTCAAACTTTTTGTAGCACTTTGGAAGGCTTTGAGACAGTGAAAAACTTTCGGGCTAGGAACACCCGTCGTAAGGAATCCTGCCATCGCCTGAGACACTCCCTTTAATCGAAACATTAAAAATGTTGAGTAATAATAAAAGTAATAAGTTATAATTTTATTACGTCTGTTAATTATTAATTTTTGAGTTCTTAGATTTTTAAGGGCAGTTGACCTTTTTTTGTTTCTTGCTTGCGTTTCTTCTTTCTTTTTTTCCTTTAAGTCTCGAAGAAAAAAAATTTTTTAAAAAGGTATACGGTAGCTAATAATTGCATGTTAGAAAAAAAAGCCTAAAAAAAAACAGGAAAAAAGTGTGCCGAGAATAAAAAGAAAATTAATGACTGTAGTTTTAATGATGAATAACAAAACTATATTCATCGGACTTGAGAGAGAGGAAACAAATTTTAGCAGCAACAAATAAAACATTAATTTAGAATTTTTTTACTTCCTTTTTTTCAATTTTTTTTTTAAATAAAAAATTATTATTATTTGTTTCTTACTTTTTTTTTCTAAGAATATGAAGCAGAGAGACATAGACTAGGAAAAAAATGGCAGTGCGCTGCTGCTATAAATAGAAAAAGCTGCCTTTAAAGTTTAAACATTTGACACTCCACTCACTCACTCAATTTCGCTTACACTTGTTGCTTGTATAATTATAAAAAGTAAGTTCAACAACAATAAAAAAAAATTTTATTATGACTAAAGACTGAAGGAAAAAAGTAGTAATACGGTAAATAAAGGAGGAAGCAATAAAATTAAGTTATTTTTTATTTTAAATTTTTTTTTATTGTGGGCTTGCTTTATGATTTTCTTAGAAAATTACAGTATAGCTAAAAATAACTTAAAAAAACTTTTAAAAAGGGGGGGGGGGGGGGGGGGGGGGGGAATTAACAATAAAAAAAGCACATGGTTTTTTTTTCAATTGATACCAACCATTTTAAAAGATATGTATCCAAAAAAGGCATTTTAAAATTTTCTAAAAAAAATACAGTAACTAAAAAAGCATGCATTTACCTCAAAAAAAAATTTTCTCCACGAAATCATAAATTATTCTACAACCATCAAATCATAGCTTTTTTGATTTTTGTTTTGCAAATATTTTTTGATTTCTTTAAAAAATTTTTTTCTTTAAAAGTTATTTTCCCTCTTTTAATGATCACGTTCACTGTCAAATAAAAAGAGCAATAATTTTCAAAGATGCTTGCTCTCGCTCATAAAAATTTTTTTCACAAGAAACACACAAAACAAAAATTATATTTGATAAGCGTCGTTTTTTTTTTTGATTCTTTAAAAATGTTTATTCTCCTGTTTTTGTGCTACAATAAAATTGACGCCACCAAAAGTCTAAAGTTTATGACGTAGTAAAGAATTGAATTTTAGTTATGCAAAGATCAAAAAAATGTTTTTCGAGGGACTCATTAAAAGAAAATTTTATGTTTTTATGTTTGATAAGAAAAATTTCTGTACAAAATCGCTGCTGCCTGTTTGTTGCTTAAATATTTATTTAAGGGCTTTAATATATATATTTTTTTGATCTTTAAAAAAACACTAAAGTAAGAAAGAAAAAATGAAAGTAGAAACAAAAGAAAAAACCTAAGAGAATGGATACGGTAGTCAAAGAAAAAAACATCATTGATCAATTTTCGGGTTTTTATTGTTTTATTATTTTTTTAACGAACAAAAAAAAATCTTTGAAAATTAATTACGAAACTTTGTGTTAATTTGTGTTTTTTGTTTTGTTTTTGAAAGTGGTAATACCAAATGCAAACAGTAAAGTAAAAATAGTAAAACTTACGTTCTACGAAAAAACCCTTTGCAACCATTACACGCGCTGATACCATAATGCTTTCCAATGGCTTTATCATGGCAAACATTGCAACGTTCAATTTCTAAAAAAAAAAATTATGCAAATTACAGTAATCTTGATTAATATTAGCCTTACCAAAATCAGATTCCATTGGGGTATGTCTTTCGCTACGATGCGAAGACATTTTATAATCGTCTGTTGTTGATCGAGATGATAATGATGATGCGCAAGAAGGTTCAGAGGATGAAGAAATTTGATACATTTTAAAAAAAATTTCTTCTGTGAATTTTTTTTGTTGTTAAAATTGAGAGAAGGCGGGATCAAAAATAAATTATTTTGGATTTCCTATAAAAAATAAGAATGGAATCTTTAGGTTTTTGTTTGAAATTTGTATTAAAAATCTCGTAAAATAATTACATATATTCGCGATAATATCGACACGAATTCACGAAAGAAAATAAAATTAGTGATAAATAAATTTGTAAAAGGCAGACATCATCAAAAAAAAATAATAAACACAAGTTTCAAGGCGCAGATGCAAAAAATAAAAAATAAATTAATTAAAGTATTCGTAATAATCGTTGCTGTTAATGCAAAGCAGCAGCAGCAAACAAAAAAGTTTAAAAATTTAAAATTACAAAGTCCAACAATTTTTTTTGCTTCCGCTTTGATAAAACATAAAACAGCTGTCGTCGCCTGCCTGCCAGCTTTCTTATTAGCCAAAAGAAAGAAAAAAAAAGTAAGTGCCTCAAATTCACATTAATAAACTGAAAAAAAATTGTTTCTCTCTTTTTTTTTAAATTTTATTTTTTGATCTCTGAAACTTCCAAAGCAAAGCTCAATAATGTTAGTTAATTAAAAGTTCTCAAAAAAAAATCAAATGAAAAAAAAATTTGTGGCATAGTTTTTAATTTTTTAAAAGGCGGCAATAAGAAGTTAAAAAAATTTTGTTGGTAACTCGCACGCAAACACTTTTTCTTCTTCTTTTCATAGAAATAAGTAACACAAAAAAAAAGTTTGCTTCTTTTAAAAAAAATAGTTTCTAAAAAGAAAATGATGGCGTATGCCGCCAAGCCAACGCGGAAGTAACTTCTTTGCTGTTTTTTTTTTCTCTCAAAAAAATTTATTTTTTGCCTTTGCTTGATAAACTTTTTTTCTTTTCTCTCTCTTCCCTTCTTTTCTACCTATGTAAAGTGAGAATGTATATCTGTCTGTTTGTTTGTCTGTCAATGTGGTGTCCCCTAGCAAATTGAAATGTGTCTAGCACCTCATATGCAGTTTTTTACGCTGATTCCGAATATGTGAATTTCATTCTTCGGAATCGAGATGGCCGATTCAGGACATGCGTTTTAAATTTGCATAATCGAAAAATTTCTCGACACGAATGTTTCTCTTTGTGTTTGATGAAAGGACGAAGCGTGGGATTTTTTGGAAACGTTAATTTTCTTTTCGAGATGTTTTACTGTAATTTGGTAAGAATGAGAGCGGTTATGGTTGAAGAAGTAATTGCGCATGATGAAATGGTTTACCGGAAGGTGTTTAAAGAAATGCTCGATTTAAATAATTTTTTGAAGTGAGGTGTAATAAAGTGTTATAGTGTTATTTCAAGATGTTTGGGAAATTTAAGAAAATTTTATTGCAACTAAGAATGTGTGGAAGTAGGTGAAGACGAAAATAGAGTAATGAAAATGGGCTTCAAAAGGATGGTGACGCATATCAGAATAATGAAATGCGAGACCGAAAAATCAAAATGTTCCCGGATTTATAAAAATGTGATTTTGGAAATACAATAATTGATAATGGAAGCAATGAAAATGGATGGGATGGGGCCCGTAGGGCCCATTATTAATTTCGAAAAGGGAGTAATTGTACGAAGGAATATGCTTGGAAGCAGAAAGGATAAACATGAAAGTGGAGCCAGAAGGCGCAAATCGGAACTCGCTGAAGTAATTGATGAGAAGTTACGCTTGCGTTGGGGCGAAGCCCCCCTAGAAAGGTATTTAAATTTGATGTAAGCCACCCGAAGAATTATTTTAAGTAGTGTGACTTTAGTATTGAAATGGAATGAAATGTTTATATGTAAAGGTATTTTAAAATGTTGATTTCAAACATGTGAAATTAAACTGAATTAGATTAAAAGGGTGGTTAAAATTTGCGCCTCATATGGAATTTCATGTTTGCGCGTTTTAAAACGTTTGTCTAAAAAATCGTGTGTTTAAGCCCAGTTTCTGTCACAGTCACACGTTTACCATAAGAAATCCCCATCTTCTTTACTACTCACATCAAATTAATCATAAAATATTATTTCTTAACCATCTCCCTTTTTTCATCCTTTTCTAAAACAAAAGAATTCCCTAACGTTATTTTTGTCAATGAAAAGTGTTATGTTTCTTATTCGAAAAGTGTTTATGTTTGTTAATAAAAAAGTTGTGAGTGACCACCGAAGGTGGGCCCCAATGCTCTTGTCTTTTCCTAAATGCAGCACTTTTGAAAGAGGAGGGCAAAAACCAAGAACAACAAAACAAAAAAATGGCAAATGTTTCAAACATGTGCCGCCTCGCCGCCACGCAAATTCTGTTCTGCTACTGATGGGTTTATTTTCTTTTTTTTTCTTTGATGCTTTCTTTCTTTTTTACAAGCAAAAAAAATATTTTTTTTATTGTATCTGGCATGAAATAAAGAAAAGAAAAAAACGTTGTCATTTTTTTTTTATTATTTGACACGCCTACTTTTTATTTTTTATTTCTAAGTTTTTTAAGTGGTAGTAAGTAGTAGACGACGATGTGTTATGCTCACACACGTTTGCTACTTTTTTCTTTTTCCCATTGATAAAAATAATGCAAAATGGCCGACGATGGATGGCAAACAAAAAAAAGTTTTTTTTTTCTTGAATTTGTGAACTTTTTAGAAAGAAAAAAATATAGGAGGAAGTGACTATTAACATTTTTTTTCTTGTGATTCGAAAATGATTGCTTTGAGACCCAAACAACTCAAAAGCAATGTTTAACAACAAAAAAAGAAGTTAGTTACTCAAAAAGGGCCTGAAGGAAACAGAAATAAAAAAAAGAGAGTTGTGCCATTGAAAGAAAAAAGTAAGCATTGTTGGTCGTCGTTGTTGCCTCATTGTCTAAAAAAAAGAGAAAAGAAGAAAGAAGAATGAGCAAAGATTAAAATCCAGGAAGTAAAAAATAAAAATGACAGCAGCAATGGCGAAAAACTTGAGCGGCAAAAAAAATGAAAAAATGATGCGTGCAAAAAAATACATAAATCATTCATTCATTTTTATATTTTATTTTTTTGCAAAAAAAAAAGAGGAAAGCTGATGCTTTTGCAAAATAAAACTCAAAATGAAGATGCCCACGGACGCTTCCTTCTTCACTCATATTTTTGACGAAAAAGACAGCTAAAAAAGTTCCTCATTGCCTCCAGCAAAAAAATGATTTAAGTTTTTAATCTTTGCTTTTTCTTTAAAAATAAGGACACTCATATTTTTTATTTGGCGGCGGCCATAGACTCTTATTTTTTTCCAAAAATAAAAAAGTAAATTATTTTTGCAATAAAACAAACATTGAAAAATGGAAGAATTTCAGTTTTTAAATTTGAACGCTCTTTGGTTTTGAATCCTTTTTTTGAAGCGCGTTTTTCCAACAAAAAATAAATTCTTTTTTAAAAAAACGTAAACGAATAAGAGCGAAAAAAAGAAGGAAAGAAAGAAAACAAGGAAGTTTTAAGCTTGAATTCAAAGAAGGGCATTTCGTTCGCTCTTTCAAGGATTGAAAAGAAGCAAGCGTAATAGAACGAAACGTGCCAAACTAATTTCTCGAGGTTTCTGAAAATAAAAAATAAAAAATGGTTTATAAAGTTTCCGGTGCAAAAAATAAAAATTGAGAGAGATATTAAAAAAGATAGGAAGGATCTTACTTAATCCAAGCGTATAAAATGGAACAAATTTGGTTACGGTAAATCAAAAAATAACAAAACTTAAACTTTGAAAAGTCTATCAAATTCATGGCTACTGTAATCCTTAAAGACTTTCCCGTATTTTTTTTCTTTGTTCTAAAGCAATCAAAAGAGAGTAACTCGTTTTCGACGACTCTTTTTTGTTACTATCATTTTCCAATCTCTCAAAGGTTTTCTTTTTATACCTAAAAATTTTTTTATACTTTTCTTTTTGTTATTTTATATTTTTTTGTTATTTTGCTCTGCCTTTTATTTGCACCTTTTAAACCACTTTTTTATTTTTTGCTTTCGCAAAAAAAGGGTTCAGATAAAAAATATTTAAATCTTAAAGGTACAAAAAAAAAATATAAAAAATTCAAATATCTTAAAAATCAAAAGTAGTGAGATTCATTCCTTAAGCTTTTTGTTTTTTTATATTATTAATAAAAAAGAAAGATTCCTACAAAAAAAATTCATATATAAAATTAAAAAATATCCCTCCTTATGACTCAATAAAATACTGATGCATGCCCTCCCAAGAGATAAACTGAAAGAAGATTCCCGAACATATGACGATGATAGATAGTAACACTAAAAACCAAAAGTTTTATTATTTTGTATTACTATCTTCTTTCATTTAAGACATTAGAAAGCTACAAAAAAAAATATACATAAAAACATTGGGTATTTTTTTATTTTACCTAAAGCTGACTCCTACCGTACTTTTTTTTTTGTTACTATTTTTTTGTGTTTTTGTTAACCCTAAAAAACTCATTCAAAAAAGTAAAAAGGTGTTTTTTGTTCTCTTACCTCAAAAAAAATATATACATACATACATGTGACTTGGTTTAATTTATCAAAAAAAAAGTTAAACCGTTTAAAACAAAACACAAAAAAAATATTTTTTGTATTTTCTTTTTTAATCCAAAAAAGTATATAAAAAATTAAAAACATTGGGTTTCTTTGTTTTTTGATTCTAAAATTCTATAATTTTATAATTAAAATCCCGCCCATTTTTTCTTTCTTTTCTTTTGCAAAACAATTCTGTATTTTTATTTTTGTACAAAAAATTTTTTATTTCCAAAATAAATTAATTGTAAGAACTTTGAATTTATTTTATGTATATTTTTATTTTTTTACGATTTAAGCTTATATTTAAAAAAAGAGGGGATAAAAAAAGAAAAGAAAATAAGCGAAGAAGGAAGTTATAAAGTTGCACGTTTTTTTATTTTGTTGCGTTGTCGCCGTTTTCGTGTTTTTGAAACATTTTAAGCAGCCAGAAGCCTCGGCTTTGCCAGCCGCAAAAAAAGAGTGAAACAACATTCATAAATAAAAAAAAGGAAGGAAGAAAGAGAGAAACCCATTTTAGGCAAATGCATTTTCTTGGAAAATTGAGTCGTCGCTGTTGCCGCTGCTGCTTTTTTTTAAATAGAAGCAAAAAAATGGTGGAACAAACTTTGAACAAATTTGTCCAAAACAGAACTTTTTTTTTCTTTTTATGGAAGTGGGCTTTTATGAGAAAAAAGCAAGCAAGCCAGCCAGCACACGATGCAAAGAAAAGGAAGGGGGCTGCTTTATTTTATTTTTCTATTTAGCTTTCGGGAAATGATGTTAGTTTTTTTTTGTTTGTTTCATGGTTTCCTTTTACAAAAAAAAAATGTCGCCCTTTTTTTGAAAATAAATAAATAATAAATAAATGTGAAAAAGAAAAAAAAGAAAAGTCAAAGTCATGACACACAACAAAACAAAAAAACTAAAAAGTTGAGCTTTCCAAAAAGACATTATTTGTTTGAAAGAAGACAAGGAACTAAAAAAAAAGAAGTAAATAGCTTCAAAAAAATGTGATACATCGGCAACTTTTTTTTTAAACAAAAGAAAAAGAAAAAAAAGTTTGTTGGATACATGGTTGCAAAATATTTCATGGGGCTACTTACTTATTTTTTTTTTTAAACAATAAACCCTTTTTTTACTTTCTTAAAAAGGTATACTGTAATGATGAATTTGAAAGTAAAGTAAAGTAAGTCAGAAAAAAAGAAGATGAGGAAGTGACGCCAGAATTTTAATTCAAGCATGCATCCATTTTATTTTTTGCCATGAAAGAAAGAAAATAAAAAATTAAAAAACCAAAGATTTTTTTGTTGGACAAATTTGTTGCAGTATTAATAACTCAAAAAAAAATTCATAAAACAATTTTCAGAAAAAAATATGGAAAAATTAAATTTACATAAAAAAGGAAAATTATTTTTTGGTTAATTAAAAAAGAAAAAAGTGATTTCTAAATTTGAATCATTTTTTTTTTTGCAACAAAAACAGATACCATCGAAAATAAACAACACGAGATGAAAATAAATAAATAAATATGTATACAGCGAAAAAATGAATTACAAGTTTATTTTTGCCAAAAAAAAAATTGTTTTAGGAATTAAAAAATAAATAATTTTTGAAAGATAGTAAGAAAAAAAAAATGCACTTTGTTCGTTTAAAAATTACTGTCTTCAAAAAACTAATATATAAATGAAAGAAAGGTAGGTAAAAGAAAATTATTTTTCGTTGCCCATATTTTTGAAAAACAAAATCGGTTTGTTTTTATAAATATTAATTCAAAAAAGAATAAAAGATTGAAAAGTCAAAAACCCAAAAATAAAAAATCAAAAAGCAAAGAAAAAGGAATAAAGAAAGAATGAATGGAAGCTCAAAATTCAAGAAATGCCCTGAGGGGTTTTTAACAAAAAAAAAGTCTTAATTTTTGATTAAAGAAAAAAAGAGTTACGGTAAAAGTCTCCATTAAAATAAAAATTAACTTACGTTACGTGACGCATAAGGATTTTTTGTTTGGTAAATGGTAATCGCCTACTATTTTAATTTTTTTGAGCCATCTCATCGCCTGGTTTGATCATAGAAAGTCACTTTTCAGATCCCATCAGTACATATTGGATTTTGTCTTTGACCTTTTACCACTTTGCCGCGGACAAAAAGTTAAAAAAAAATATATAGAAATAATAATAATAATACCATTTCCAAAACACACACCCCATTGCAATATTTTTTTCAACTTCAGGAGGAACACCCCTCATCATTTATTTCTTCTTTCTTTTTTTCTCCTCCTCTTTTTCCATTTCGCCTCCTATTTTTTCCTTCCCTTTTTTTCTTTCTCTCTCATCTATGATTTTCATAGATCAACGAAGAAGAGAAGAGAAAAGAAAGACACACACATACACAACCAACAATGAAATACTATTAAAAAAGTTTCCCAATTTAAACACATACATATAAATATATTTTTGTTTGTTGCTTTGCTCGCGCGAGTGATTGGAATGAATTATTTTATTTTATTTTTTTTGCCTAAGATCATCGTTCAAAGCGAACTTAACTACGTCACAGTCTCTGAACTCTCCGACCAAAGCGCACAGCTCGCTCTGCCTGCTTGCCTTTGCCAGCCGCGTGAATGATTGATCAAGATTTTTTTTTCTCTTAGGTTGGGGGAAAGAAAAAAAGAAATGATTTCTTTTTTTTTCTTTATCTTTGAGCGAGCAAACGGGATGAAAAATAGAGAGAAGAAATTTTAAAAAACGTGAGTGTATACAAACACAAACACACACATCGAGAGAGAGAGAGAGGAGATACATACACACGGACGTTACCCCGCTGCCTGCTTGCCGATCGGGTGCTTTTTAAAATGGACACTTTTTTTTGTGGGGAAAAATATGTATGTGCGTTTTTTTCATGTTCGGGCTGGCAGTCGAATAATTTTGATCAGTATACGATTGTCTTTCATAAAAATGTTTTTTTGTAAAGTAAGAATGTGTATTTCTTTCATTAATTTCTCACTTCTTTTTGCGCAGAGAAGAAAAATAAGTAATTAATCAAATTAACAACAACCCATCAAGAAAAAATCAAATCAAAAGCATGTAAATAAATTTTTTAACTTTGAATTTATCAAATACGATAAATGTTAAATTTTTTGGGGAGAAATCTTTCATTCATTCTTCTCTTCATTTTTAACTTTTTGTTCTCAAAAAAATTAATGAGAAACAGTATACCAAAAAAATAAAAAAGTTAGTTACTTTTTTTCTCGAAAATTTTCGTTCATCAATTTTTTCCCCTTTTTTTAGTCGTGTGATTTTTAAATAACAATAACGGAGCAATAATAATAAAAAAAATAATAGCAAAGGGAAAAACTTTTTGCACTGAAAAAATCGCAATATTTTTTGTTTACTTGAAAACTTGTTGCGGCTGCCACGTTTTTCTGTTGTTGTCGTGGTTGTTGTTAGACTTAAAAGAAATAAATAAAACAAAACACAAAAATTTTAGTAAGCAAGAAATGAAAAATAAAAGAGAGATGAAGAAGGAATTCCTTTTAGAAAATCACAGGTATCCGCAATAATAATCTTTTTACGCCTAAGAGAAATTTTTTCAAACGAAATTAGTTTAGTTTTTTTTTTCTTCTTCTATCTTTCATCTTTGAAAAACACTCATTTCTTTTTTTATCTTTTTTTCACTAAAAACCAAAAACTCATTCATTGAGAAAAACGTCAAAGACTTTGGTCTTTTGGCTGCTGCGACCAACCGTAGTTGTTGTATTTGTTGTCGTTGTCGTTGTTGTTAGTACACGCATGCTTTTTTTTGTGGCAGCGGTGGCTCCTTCTTTTTTTGCAGCAAATAAAAATTATTTCCACACAAAAAAGGGGCAAAATAATAATAATAAAAGGTTATAAAAAATTATTGCGCATCTAAAACATTTTTTCTTTTCCAAAAAATTTTTTTTTTTAGAAATCTTTTTAGATCACAAAATTTAAGAAACCGCTAAATTTTGGATGTCCTTTTCTGCATTTAATTAAGGTCATAAAATAAATCCTAGACACGGGTAATACTAATGTCAAGATACAGTATAGCAAAAAATAATGGAAGAAAAAAGGATTTTTTTGTTGCCTTTTGATATCTTCTGAAGATGTCTTTTACATCTTTGAACCATTTAACAAAGAATATATCAAAACTCAAAAATTGAAGTTATTTAGCTTTAGAAGCAACAAAAAAGATGGAATTTTGAAATTCAAAAGCAGAAAAAAATTAAAAGCAAGGAATGTAAAAAAAAATTTGTTCTTGCATATTTTCTTTAATGTATTTATTTCAAAAAGCAAGCACCTGTGTTTTTGCAAAAAAAAAAAAAAGTAAACTGTTTCTTTATGTGATCTTTAATAATATTTTAAGGCTACAGTAATTGTAGTCGGGTAAGATTTTGCACCCAACATTTTTTTCTTTCGTTTAAAAGATTTTTTGTTTAACTATTTCTGATATTTATTTCGACAACTAATTTTTAAAGTTATATATTTTTAAGTTATAAAATGGTTGCAAATTTTGCTGGCTATTTTAAAAATACATAGAAGCAAGACGAGTTGGAAATTCGGATAGTTTTCTTGGCTACGAAATAGTTTCATGAAATTTGTAATTATCGCCTTTTATGTATAATGTGGAATCATCATTTTTTTTTTAATTTTTCTACAGTAAATCTCTCATTAAAATAGAACTATAAAACTCACGCATTTAAAGCTAAAAAAATTCTTCTTGGATTTACAAAATATAAAAAAATCTAATCTATATTTTCCTTTCTAAAACAAAACTAATGTGCAACTTTTATAGTTATTTATCCATTCTTTTCTTTTTGTTATTTTTTCCTGCTTATTAATTTTTATAATTTATAAAATAACAATACAATAAAAAAAATACTTCAAACTAAAAGTTAATACTTCTGAGTAAAATCATCACAAAAAATTTTTGTAAACAAATACGCGCAAGAATTTTTTTTAACTATAAAAAACAAAGAAAGATGATATCAAATAAAAATGATTCATTTTTATCATGAAGATGAAGAAGAGGAGGGATAATTATTTAAATATGTAAGTTAAATAAAAACACATGGATTTAAATGAATGAGAAGATGAGAGATGGTTGGAAGGATTATAAACTATAAAAAACAATAAAGTCAAAGTCACCAAGTGCGAAGGCATGTTTTTCAAATTTTTGAGGTTTATAAATGTGACACATCCTTATGGTTTCTAAGAATATGTAAATTTGTGTTTTGATTAAGTATAAAAAATAAATTTGAATTGAAAATAAATTTTATTTCTGTTAAAATTTTTACTGAATTCAGAATTAATAAAACCAACTCACAAATTTTAAAACATGTTTAATTAATTCCAATAAAAAATTTTAAATTGGGTTTTTGAAACCCATGAAAAAAATATTGTAAATTTTTGCACCTAAACTTTTGGTACTCTATTTTTTTTTTTGGTTCACTACTATCATTCTCTTCGCGTCTTTTAATATATAAAAAAGGTCAATGAAAAATTATTTTCTTTTTCTTCTTTAATTAATTAAATAAAATTAAATCAATCTTCTTTTTTTTTTGAAATGAAGAAAGATACTCTTCGACTATAAATTATGCGTGTAGTAACTACATTCGTATCCAAAAAAATATAAAAGTATTATTTTTAAAGAATTTCGTTGTTTATAAAAATTGTTTATTATTGTTTTCCAAAAGCATTGGTTCATCGCTTGCTTTTTTTTTCTTACCCACGTGGAAGGAATTTTTTTTCATTCACTCTAGTTGAGGACATCACTTTTTCTTTCTTTTTTGGAAGGTTTGGAAAAAAATAAATAGAAAAACAAAAACAAAAATAAAAATTTTCAGGCAGAAAAAATCATAGATAAACACTGAGTTCGCCAAAAATAGACAGAAAGAATCATCTGCTTTTTGATTTAAAATATAATATTTTTGCAGAAAAACAAATTTGAACTTAGATGACTCAAAAAAAAGAATAGAAGCCAGAAGAGTAAAATACGATTAAATTGAATTTTTGTTAAACACAAAAAAACAAGAAAAAAAAAGAAAATAATATAAATTTTTTTTAGTAATAATAAACCCAAAGAATTTATTTAACCTTTTTCAATTTTGTTTGAAAAAAAATCGGGAAAACACAATGTGGAGGTTAAGATTTTTTTATATACAGAAAATTACTGTAGAAAAATGGTGTTATTTTTTTTTTTTGTTCAAAGAATATTACGCCATTAGAATTATTTATTAAATAATCCTACGTACTAAAAGGATACAATAAGAATTAAGAATGGAAGAGGTTTGTAGCGAGAGAAAAAAACAAAGATAAAAAATTATTAATTTTAGTAAAAAGGATACATAATTTTAAAAAAGAAAAAGAAGAAGAAAAAAATTTCTACAGTAAAATTTCAGAGGTTAAAAAGAAATAAAATTCAAAAAAAGAAATAAGGTACAAATACGAAGACTCGGATATTTTTAGCATTTTTTTTTTGGAGATCCCTGCATTTTTCAAAGGTCCATCATCGACAGCCAAAAAATCCCTTTTTAAAAACCTTTAAAAAAGCTGGCGATCAAAAGGATCAAAAAACGACTAAAATCACGGAAGCTTTAAAACAAAAATTAATAAAAACAAGCTTGAAACATTTTTATATTTATACTGAAGAAAAAAAAATAAATGGATCTATCCCATATAATCTAATGTCAACAATAATGGGAATAAATAACCATGGATCAAAAAAAAATGAAGAAAAAGAAGAAAATGCTTACATTAAAAATTTTTTTCGAATTCTCCGGAAGCACAAAATATAAAAGAGATAGAAGAATGAAGCCAAACAAATAATTTGAAACATCAGATTTTGA
>JAJQJQ010000410.1:0-25859 GCA_028622995.1 Panagrolaimus kolymaensis | reverse complement strand
AGATAAGTACATATAAAAAAAATCTAATAAAATCTTTGAATTTTTCATTCGTTTACACCGAAAAAAATTTTGAGCTTGACCAGTAAAAATTTATTTTTTTATTAATTAAAATTTAACTTTTTTTTGTTAGTTGTTGAGAGAATTTCTTTTCTTTTTTTGATAATTCCTTAGCCTAAAAGTATTGTATTCTTTTTAAGAGCCAATAATAATAATTATGTTTTTTTTATTGTTGTTGTTGGTTAATTTTAATATTTGTCATTGATTTTTGTAATAATAACTCCTCTCTTCTTTCTTTTCTTTTTCTTTTTCCGGCCCACCCCTATATCGTTTTAAAATAAGCAAGCCTAAGTAAGTTCAAATGAGGCTGTACATACCATTAAAATAGAAAACTTTTTTACCTTGATGTATAAGAGAGACTAGATTCTGGGAGTAAAAGAAAAAAGCGTGAAAAATCATTGGCTATTTTTTCTTTTATTTTTTTACGTTTATTCATAGTTGTTGGTTATTTTTTCTTTTATTTTTTGAGCTGCCCAAAAATGATTTTATCTAAGCGAATTTTTTCTTTTTTTTCGGTATCTTCAAAAACCAAATATACTAATTATAAAATTTAAGTCTATTTGATATAAAAAGTTTGACTCTTCTTCATATATCTGAAATCAAAGTGTAAAAACATCACATCCTAAAAATATTCTATCTCTCATATTTTTTTAAAATAATCTTTTATTTTTGTTCTTCTTTACTTTTTTCTTCTTCTGGCGATTGCTGCTGGTTGATCTCATCGTCGTCAAGATTATAATAAAAGTTGTATTATTAAAAATTGTTTGTTGTTTTTTTTCCTACTTTTCACCATTAAAACCTTAAACACATTTATCAAGCTCATACAAACATGAATCATTTTTCTTTTTTTTTGTTTCGTTTAAACTTCTATCTTTCTTGCTTCTTAGGATGCTGTGATATACGGTAGCTTTCTTTCTTTCTTTTTTTATTAAATATGTATTTTGCTTTTCTAACGATTCTTGGAGTCTATGAATCTCTTTTCTTTTTTTATTGCCTTGTTTTATTTTATGTTATTTTGTTTTGGTTCAAAATAAAATTAAAAAAAGTTATTCCGAAAATTTAAATAAAAAAGATTGAAAAATTACAAATACAAATATATATATATTTAAATCAATGAAATGCAACCATAATGAAAGAAAGTAAAAACTTTTTTCATTATTTTTCGGTTAATAAGATTTTCTTAGCATTCATTGTTTGCAATGGATTGAGTTTTGTTAGCTTTCATTGTTGTGTCAATTTCCAGCAAAAAATACATTAGAAAAAATGTATGAAATTTATAAAAATGGAGGTAAAAAGCCTGGTGATGATGGACCAGCAGGTAACCATTTTTCTTTAAATTTCATTCAAATCCATAAAAGTCAACGATGACATAAAAATTTATAGTCATCACGCCTTCACCAATCCAAATTAATATGGATTATATTTTTTCAAATCCTAAAAGAAAATTTTTATTAACCCAACATCGTGGAACTATTATTTTTATTGAAGCAAATGCGAATAAAGATGCCATCAAAATAACCATAAAAAATCCACCTCATATTCCTCCAAGACCCAAACTGGCCAATTTAAAACCCATCACTTTGAAAGATATGGATCCAACGAAAGATAAAGTTTATAATTGTTTTGTTTTGGAAGCTCGAATCATTGATTGGATTTTTATTGTGTCTGGCATTGCAACAATTATTGAAGATGCAAATGGCGACGTTGAAAGGTAAAAAGATTCCTAAATAAAAGTTTCTTTATGTTAACATGAATTTTATAGAATTGCTATTTATAATTGGCCGAATGTTGAAAATAAAATTGAACTTATGAAAACTTTTCGACCAAATACTATGGTTTCAATTGTAAATCCATACATGAGACAAGCTCAAGATGGAACGACCATGATTCGAGTTGAAAGTCCCGCTAATATTCCTTTGGGTAAGAAAATATCAATTTGACAACAAAAAATTTTAGTGTTCAAAAAAAGCAATATATAAATGTTTTAGACAATTCCTCAACTGAAAATCGATGCTATTGCTGCGGCAAAAAAGCAAAAACCATGCAATGTGGAATTTATTTGATGACTTCTTATTGTTCGAAAGAATGTCAAAAGCTTGATTGGGTTCAATTCAATCACAAAGATGTTTGCAAATATCTCAAAAAATACTCCGCTGCTGTTAATTCTTAAATTTCTTTTTCGAATACTTAAAAATTAAGTTTACAATTATCTATGGTATTTTTTATGTTTTATCTGCAAGCTAATTTTTTTTAATTGAGTTTTTCCTTGGCTTTAAATATGCATTTTTTTTACTAAAGCTTTAATTTCAATTTTGATTTATTTTTTTTAATTTTTTGCATTCTTGTTTCTTGATTCCAACCAACACTTTATTAAGCTTTTTATGTATGGAAAATTCTTTTAAAACTGATAAATTTTTAAATTGTAATAATTGTGTTTTTGCTAAGAATTTAGAAATAATAAAGCTTTTATTAATTATTTTTTTGGATGATTTTGTACTCATTTTTTCCTCTTGGAAGTTGAATAGGAAATATAGCATTTTATGGAATTGGTTCACGAATTTCATGGATGGTTACAACTCTCATAACAAAACATGAAGAAGAAAAAAACATACAAGAATATCAAAATTAAACAAACAAATAAAAAATCTAAACCTATTTATATTTGACAAAAATACTTTAAACTAAAAATTCTACAGGTACTTCATCCAATGTCATTTTATAAAAAAATAATGTTGCAATTGAAATAAAAAATCCATATTCTAATGGAAAATTGAGGGATAAATTTACTCTTCTCAAAAAATCACATCTTCCCAGCAACCCTTTAGAAGTTAAATATGAACTGTAATGAATTTGAGCGGTACAACAAATTGAAATAAATAAAGTGAAAATGATCAAAGGAACGAAGAAGCGAATAGCTATAAAATTGCGTCTTGATTCGTTTTTCTTCATAAAACAATTTTTATAAATTTGAAAATCCAATTCTAATTTAACACTTGAAGCATTAATCTTTTTTTCAGTTGCTTCTATCTTTTGAATATAATATTCTTTTATCGTTGACGGCGTATCAGTATCGCTAACAATATCTTTCCATTTTTCAAGTTTCTGAAAAAAATAAGAATAAAAACAGTTTTAAAAGGATGGTTGGAATTAATGAAAACAGAGGGGTAAATATATTTTCCTTACCATTAAAGTTTCATTATTTTCTTTCCATAAAATTACAAACTTTTTAAATACTTCCTCTGAATCCTCCGTGGCATTACATGGATTCGAAGTTACAGGTTTGGAACGGATGCCAATGGTTCGAGGAAAGATAGTAATATCGGGTGTTCCATATGATCGTTAATTTATCTTATCTAGGGTATTGGGTTGGTATGGTGGCTAAAGTAAGGTATAAAATGTTTTTATTCTTACCAATAATTTTTTTTATGTTTGTTTTAATTTTTCTACAAAACATTTCCTTGAGAACTAATGTTTATCATGAAGTTTTGAATAAACCTTCTTTTGTATCGTGTGCTTTTTTCCGTGTTCAAGGAGTCAAAAGTATTTTTTCCCCCCTGTAGAAATTTTTTTTTATTCGATAGGATTGTTCAGTAGGCTTTTAGCTTTAATCCTATAGAAAAAAAAGTTGGTACTCGGGATTGAGAAAAAAAGTTTTCCAATGGGATGTTTTAAAACTTACAAATTCTAAACTTTGAGGGCCTGGAACTCAAGAATGAGTAAGAGTAAAATTCTGAAACTTGTCCAAAACGTTAATCTACGCTATAAATAACCCTTAGAGCAAGCCACAAAAAATTATGTATAGAATTTTGGATTTTCGTGGTGAGACATTCTATAACTCAATTTCCACCTATATGTTCTATGAATCTGAGTTCAGATTCGTGATCTACGTATTTTTTAACTCTAAGATCCGACTTTTCAGCCTCGGTTAACCTTAGATGAGTTTTTTCATGTCCGCCAGGTTTCGATTTGTCTCGACTTAAAAAAATATTTGATTATATTCTTCGAACAAATTTGGGTTCAACACAAATATTTCCAAATTCTATTAATGCTTTACAAACTGGTCAAGAGTTAATGAAAGGTTAGTTAGTTTATTGTTTGCTTTTACTTATTTATGGTTGGGATAATTAATCATGTTTCATTTTCAGAACGAATAAAACAAATAACTAATGTTACTTTAAGAGCTTCAAAAGAAAAGAATATTCATGTGAAAGACGAAGCAGCAATCAAGAAAAGAAATGATGATTCCGAAGAATTGTAGTTTTCAAATATATTTGGTAATAATAAACTTTTTTATGTGTGTTGTTGTTTCATTAATGAAATTTTTGATTTTCAGCCCCTCAAAGTGCTATTATGACTCAACTTCCTTCTTGCTCCTCAATATTATCTGGTGAAACAGAAATGAAAAAGAAAGCAAAAACAACAACAGCTGAAAGTAGTCGTAAGTCTTATTTTATCTCGAGTTAAGGTGACTGTCATTAACCTCAACCCTTTTTTTGTCTCAGCAACTTCAACTTCGAGCTCATTGTGTGATGATTTGTATGAAAAGCTTTCAATTGTTAATGGTAAAGAAGTATTTACTCGAAACTTTGCTTCACTATTAAAATCTCCTGATGTTTCTACAGGTGAATTTACTGTTTATGTCTATCAAAAATGCACTTATCAAATTTTTAGTGGAAGAATCGAGAAATAGTAGCCGAATGGATATATCAACATTATCGAGCACTTTTTCAACGCCTATTATCAAAAGACATGGCCATTCGACAAGAGGTGACTTTTTTTTGTTAAATAATACGCTCTAATATCATGTTTTTAGCTGAAAATACTAAACGATCTCGACGTGCAGCTGCACCTGCATCACTCAAAGAACCTTCGTTAAAGAAGAAGATGCGGCGAGCATAGTTTAATTTTTTATTTTTGATATTTTGTATTCGATATTTGTATAAATTGTTTGTTAATTAAAACGAATAAACTCATGACTTTCAGTTTTGTTTTTTCGCTTTAGGGACCTTCAACATAAAGATACGTCGATGCTCCTGAGATTATGGAAATCAAACAAAATGATTTAACTTGTTCGGATTTTGATAATTGTTTTTCATTTTTTAAACAGATTTTGCAATAACAAAACACGCTTTCATGAAACAAAAATGATAAAAATAAGATAATCAAATACAAAAAAATAAATGGTTGAGAAATCATCAGCATTTATTTCTTCAAAATCTTGATAGTCACCATTTTCATTTTCTTCAGCAGAAGATACCGTAGTACTGAGGAAAATGAAATTACTGCAGCAACGGATTTTGGAGTATCGTTCAAGAAGAAAGATTCAAATGTTTCAGAAGTTAATTTTTCGTTTTTTTCTTCTTCGGCTTCAAAAGTGCTTTTAGCTGGTAGCTTTATGAAATTTTCTTCTTTAGGTTTAGTGAATCTAAATATATTTTTTTGTCACTCTTCCTTTTGAAAAATTAGATTGCAGTTTTAATATTTGTGATTGATTGAAATACAAAAAAGACGTCTTAAAAATTTTCAAATGTTTAAAAAAAATTTTTCCCTGTAAATGTATTTTTTTCTTTTGATTATAAAAACTTTTGTCATGAATAATCAATGTTATTAAATTTTATTATATTATTTTCTTCCTAATGATCGCCAACAACAACAAAAAAATATTGTAAATGTAAAAAAATTTTTTTCGAATTCTAAAAAATAATTTTTTTATCCTCATTTTTTTTACTTTCTTCTATAAAGAGTAAAAAAAACTATGTAATTATCCCGATTTTTTGTTTGATGTTATTGCTCCTGGGTTCTTTTTCACTCAAAAAAAAGTGTGTTGAGTGAATGGTTTATGAAGCAAAAAAAAAAATTTTTTTCTGCGCTTTTCGCTAATTGCATCCTTCAAACTGACTGCATCATCTCCATCATCGGCACTGCAGGAAGCATTATACATTAAAAAGACTCAGGCAAGCAAAAACGAAACATCTGGAGAAAAAATTTTTCATTGCCAAAAAAAAAGCGGGATACTGGAATACTGGACATTGAAGAAAAAAATTAACGGACATAGGGAAAAAGCAAATTTATGGTCGCCACCAAAGCTGTCGTCGTCAGTGCGCCGAAATTTCTTCGATTCATTTTGGTGCACCAAAAATCGATAAATCGATGGTCACGAATTCATGCGCCATTTTTTGCATTTTTTTTGCACTCAAAAAAATTTCTTATAACAAAATTACATAAAAAATATTAAGTTTGGATAGAGACAGGCAGCTCAAAATTTTTTTTTCGAAAACTTGAAAGTTTTGTTTGGATCTAGTACTTTATGCTATGAATATTCCGAATATAAAAAAATAAATAGAGCAAGATTTAATTAAAAACTCTAAAAGTCGTATTAATATTTTATAATATCAAAAAATTTTCGTTCGAGATACCTAGGCATGGCAAAGGGCCTACTTTTTTGGGCCCCGGCCCCGCAAAATTAGCTAAGGCCCCGCCCCGGCCCCAGGGCCGGGCCGGGCCGGGGCTTTAGTCAAAAAAATCAAATAAAATTACAAATTTGTAGTATTTAAGTTTTTAAAGGCTTTATTAAACAATAAACGTACAACGGAAGAAAAAACAATATTAAACCAATAATAACAATAAATAATAGCAATTATAAACAGCTTCCAAGCATTGAACCTTTAACAGTTTTTTCATTCATTCTTGTTCTTTGATCAGTTATCAACTATCGAAGCTTTGAGAAGCATCTTTCTGCGCTTGCGCTTGAAGATGGGCAAGCTAACAAACGTTTAGCAGCGCTAGCAATTTTTGGATAAAGTTTTCTTTTCGAATACCAATATTCAATCAAGTCATCATCTTCAGCAAATGGTGTATCATCTTTTCTGTACATATCAAGTTCAGATTCAAAGGTATTTTCAATGTTCGAGTTGACATCATCGTAGAATCTATTTCTTTGTGATTGATTTGTTCCTTGTGTTTCATATTCTGATCTTTCGATTTCTTCATAACATACCATTGATTCAAGCATTGATTCTGCCTATAAATATCTAATCTTTTTCGTTAAAAAGTTTACAACTTACAGAAATTCTTTCAAGTGCAGAAAACCTTGACATACGTTTCGTAAGTGGTGAGAGTAAAGTTGCAGCTAAGTGATGATCAGAAAGGAAGTGTTCTTGTTTTCGTTTCAATGCATCTTGGAATGAATAGCCAATGCTTTTGTTGAACAGATCATTTTTACTTATGTATTCTTCAGAAATATATTCGAGCTCCTTGAAAAATGCAGCAACCAAGTGAAGAGTGGGCTTCTTTTCGGACTAAAATAATTTAGACTTTATGAATCATAAGGTTAAAAACTTACTTCAAAAGTTGTAATCATAGCTTCAATAGGTTTTAACAATCCAATAAGCTGCTTAAGCTTATGGAAGTTTTGTCTGTCCAGCACATATTCAATATTTGCTTTTGATGTTTCATTTGAACATTCTTCAACAATCATCTTCAAGCTTTCGTAATTCTTTACAGTATCTTCCAGAACCCATAGATTTGACATCCATCTAGTCTTTACAGCTTCACGTGGTTTAACAACAAGATGTTTTTTAGCCTGAAAAGAGTATGTTATAAACATCATTTCACAAAAAACACTTACAGCTTTGGTATTACGACAATATGTACTAATTTTAGCACAAGTTGCAAGCATGGTAGAAGTTTCTTCAATAACCGATAAATACTTTACATCAATGTTGTTGATTGCATATGGTTGGAAGATGTGATTGCAAATAGTGTTTAACATATGACATACACAATGTAGAGCTAAATATTTTGCTTGGAGTTAATCGCATATAAGTAAAGAAACCTACAAATCGAAAAGTTGTTGCTAACCATTTTTAGCATATTAGCTCCTTCATCTGAAATAGCAGCATTTTGGTTCAAAGTATATTTGTCAATACCAAATTCACTAGCAACATCTTGTACTTGTTTGAAAATGGAAGCAGCATCTTTGTCATCATTTGTACATAAAATCATTCCAATTGGTTTTGCACAGAGTTTCCATGTTTCGTTGATTGTTTGAACGAAATGTGCAACTATTACCAAGTAATCTTCAAACCTTTTCCCATGGTCTACAGCAAAACAGATTGATTTGGCTTCAGCAGCAACAATTAATTCAGGTTTAAAAGCGTTGATTCTTCTTTCAGCTTCTTTCATTGCTTCAGCTTTGATCGATCTTCTAGTAAGAAGCATAACTTCTTTATTTAGTGAATGTCCTCGCCGAGCACTAAAACAAATAAAACACAATTAGATCATATGAAAAAAACAAATAAAAATACCCAAAGTTAACCAAGTCCTTGACCAAACTCTGGAATTCTTCTGATTCGGAATGGCGAAAACTGGTTGCACTATCCAAAGAAAATTTTGAAATGATTTTGCATATTTGAGCTTCTTCCGTAGATGATAAACCAGAAACCATGAATTTTCCAATAGATTCTCGTTGCTTAGATTTCTTATTTTTCAGAGTGCATTTATGTCGGCTAAAACAAGTAAAAATTTAATCCAATGTAAAATGAAACAAAAAAACCAACCTTGCATTCCCTCCTTTTGCCATAACATTATCACAGTTTTCACAGTAGCAAAACGTAGTAGGAATACTTTTGGTTCCTTTCTTAACAGAAATATTTGAAATGGAGCTTTCTTTTCCATCATTCATCCTTGTAACCATTATAAGATCTTCTGAATTGTTCTTTAGCATTTTTTCAATTTCACTTTTGCTTAGATTTTCTTTGGTTGGATCATCATCATTTGTTAAATCTAGTATTTCTGGTTCATCCATATTCAATTATAAACAATCGAAACTCGAGAACGTAAAAGGCAAGATGAATGTAAAATGCAAAAAGGAGAATGTAAAATGCAAAAAAGAGAAAACTAAAAGGAAACAAAAGCACAGTAGCATCGCATTCGCGCTAAGATTATTTTTCATTTGAAAATTTTTAAAGCATGCAAAAAGAGACATTGAAAATAAACTTTTCTTGGATAAAAATGGACACAAAACAACCTCTTTTTTAGATACTTTTGATTGTAAAATATAAGGATTGAACAATTTTTTATGAATAAATTTTTTTATTTTAAAGAATTTTTTTGTCGGGGCTTTTCTGGGGCCGGGCCGGGGCTTCAGGGCCTTGTGCCATGCCTAGAGATACCACTTTTTTTTTATTCGATGAAAGGGAAAAATGCAGCAAGCATGCAAGTTAGCAACCATTTATTTCTCTTTTTCATGTATTTCCAATACAAAATCAACTAGATAATTAGTTTTTTGGGCGCCAAATTTTCATGCGGATTTTTGCGCATTTTTAATAAAAATCTATATATGGAAAATTTAATTTTCTATCGAATTGTATAGAAATCATACCTGTGACGGGCTGTGACGCAATGAATTTAATTCAAAAAACGTTAAAAAATCCATTTTTGAACACATTGTTATTGTTAATATTTACATATTCGGAATCATGACATAAAATTACATATTATGGTAAATATGTTTAATTTATTTGCTCTTTATTAAATTAATAATAAACAATCCCTTTTTTGCGCATGGAATGGCATGGAATGACGAAAAAAATCGAGTGAAACGCTCAAGCATGCATACGACTTGCCGGTCTCTAAGTTTGGATCCTTTCTTAAAAAAGAAAATTAAATTAATAAAAATATAAATTTTTTTGAATGAAAATTTGCTCGTAAAAGAATAGCATACACAAATATTTTTATGTATATTTTTCCTTTTTTTAAGTTTGTTTTTCTTTCATAACTAAAAAAATTGCGGGCTAACAAAAAATTAAGTTAATGTACAAAAAAAATTTTGAATTATTTTCTCTCATATTTTTTTTTTATTTAATATTTGTATATGTCTTTTTTTATTTTATTTCATACCTTCTCCAAAAGCTAATTAAGAATTCGCCCATTCATTGATGAGATAGGTAAGTCCCTCTTTTCATTACTCCACCCCCTTTTTTTTCTTTCTTTCTTCCTTTCTTTTTTAAATTTTATTTTTAAGTAAGTCTTCGATTTTTTTATATTCCCACTGTGTCCATTTAGGTGGCCTCCGATATTTTCAAAAAAATATATATATATTTTATATACAAAAATAAAATGAATGACCAAATTTTATATGTGTGTGACTTTTTTTTTATTGGTTTGAGGAAATTTTTTTTTTGTTGCTCTTTCGTTGTTGAGTTTAGCCGCATCAAAATTATTGACGGTCTTGTTGTCCTTCTTCTCTTCTCTCGCCTTTTTAAGAGAAAAAATTGTTATTTTCTGGTGGACGGACGCGAGGAGAAGAAAAACGCGCACAAGCTAAAAAAAATATTTTTTTCACCACCATCTGTTGTAACTGTTGCAAAATAAGTGTGAGTGAGTTAATTTTCCCTCCTGTTTGCTTGCTTGCCTTTTTAGGATGAGGAAAAAAAGAAATATTTTTCAGAGAAAGGTGTGTGTGTCCATTGGTGCCGGTCAAATGCATGCAAACATTTTTCCTTTTAAAATGGCCTCAAAAATTTTTTTTAATTACAAAAAATCAAATTATTTTCTCTTACTTCTTTTTTTTTATTTTCTACGCTAATTTTATTTAGATTTCCATCGTTTATTAAACCATGTTTTCTTTCCTCCATAAAGCTTATGAAATGCTTTTTTCCATGTCTTCTTTCGAGATGGATTAAGAAAACATGTAATAACTTTTTCTTTTCCTCAACGAATTGGTATTGCTCCTTTAAAAAAAAGAATAGACAAAAATTTGATATTAGCCTTGAGAAGAAAAAAACTTGCACTCCAGCAGTCTAGCTTTTTCTTCTCGATTTTTTGTTTATTCATGTTTAACTGCTGCTTGTTTCTGTTTCCATTTCATAGAAATTTGTTTTAAAAGTCTTACTCTTTTTTTCTTTATCTTTTTTAAATGCAACTCTTATAATTTATTTTTTTTATTATTGACGACAGCAAAAGCTTTTTTTTGAATGAGAGTTTTTTTTTGAAAATGAAAAAAAAACTAAAATATTCGAATATTCGAGTCAATTATTCGAAATTCGACGGCTTTGACCGTAAATAAAAATGGAAGAAAACAAAAAATGCTTACCTACCTTTTTTTTTACCACAAAAATGAAATATTGTATGTTAATACTTAACTCAAAGAAGTAAAAGTTAAAATAAGCTTTGACTTTCTTTCTCTTCTTTTTTTCAATGCTTCTTTTCAACCTTTTTATAGTTCAAATTTCAATTCAAGTAAATGTTAGGTATTATTGTTTGAATCATTGTGGGTTTAGAGAAGTATGAATTGTGTTGTTAGGTTAGAATATGTTGGCTCCCAACCACTACCAAACCCAACCACTTTGCAAAAAGAAAGAAAAAAATTTTTTTTTGTTTTCCATTTTATATTTTTTGCGCGGTCCATTATTTTTTTCTTCTTCTTCGCAACAATTACTTAATTAACGCCACCATTCTCTCTTCTTTTTTTTCATTTATGTTTATCTATTTATTTTTCTGGTTTATCATTCATTTAATTTAATTAATTTTTTGTTGCGTGGAAAACCAACCTTCAAATACTTGAAGCATTTTATTTGTTGTTTTATATTTTTTAGTAACAACAACAACCGGTCTTTTGAAGAAGCTTCTTTATTTGTGTCTAAATTTTTTTAATAATATATTGAAAGAAGTCCGCTCTCTAATACCCCAAACTTGAGTCTATATTACCATCACCAACAACAACAACATCATCATCAAAATTCATCATTAATAATAAATGGTTTTTTTACTTCTTCATCAACAACAATAATGAAGTCAGCTCCCAATAATCATTATCAACAACAAAATGGCCCTGGTGCGTGGTATTATGAAATGAGTCTTCCCGATGAAGCAACAAGCTCTGAATCAGCTTCCACTGGAATACAAGGTGATGATTGCTCGCCATTAATGGATTTAATGATAATGGGTGAAGGTATCCCCCTACCCAAAATAACTGAATTCGTTGAAGTTCCTTCATCCGAGCATGTCGCTGAAATTGTTGGTCGACACGGTTCGTGAAGCTTTTTATTTTTTTTATGCTTATTTGGAATGTGTTTTTTGTGTATATATTCGTCAACAAGCAAACAAAAAAAATATGCGTAATGATGAACGCCGGCCTTCGAAAATAAAACAAACGCGCTCAAATACAATCAATTAAAAAAATATGAGTTGAAAACCGATTGAGACCCCCAATAAAAAATGAGAAAAAAAAGGAAAGGGCTTTTTCGGCGAATTAAAAAAAAAAGAAAGAAGAAAAAGGTCAGTAGCAAAAAAGTGGCGCTGCACTTAAAAGCTATTATTTACTTTTGGCGCCCTCGACGATTTTTTTTCCACAGCGCAATCATCCAACACCCAAACCTTTGAATACCATTTTTCCCCTTCTCTCCTTTTTTTTCTCAATTTCGCGAAAAAAACTCAAACTGCTACGATTTTCGCCTTTTCAATACCAAAAAGTAAACTTTTAATAAGCTTCCGACTACGTTGGAAAAAAAAATAAATAAATGGAAATTTGATCGAAGAGGGCGAAAGAAGAAAAAAGCTATTCCTTTTTTTGAATCGAATGTCATTCCACTTCACCGATGAAAAAAATGTTGACTTTGGGTAAACATAATTTTTTTTAATAATCTTAAAGTTGGATCTTAAAATACATACAATAATAATAAAATCAGATATGTAGTTGCGATATATCACTTACCACAATCTTTTCAACTTTCTCGAAGACATTTCAGGCGCTTAAAAAATAAATTATTTGAAAATATATGTACAAAGATTGCAGAAGAAAGATAGCAGCAACCAACAACTGGGTCTTTTTATTTGAGTCATTTTAATTTTTTTTCATTTTTTTTTGTTGGAAAAAATCATAGCTTTTTATGCAAAATAATTTTTTGAAAAATTAAAGACCTTGTGGTTGCACAGAGCAACTTGGTGTATTCATGCTTGAAATTTTTTTGCATTTGAGTGGGGGAAATGTATGGAAAAAATATGGAATTGCCTGGTTTCTAATTCCTGCCTTTATTCAAATTTCTTTCTCGCACGTTTCCAAATTTTATGTATTTTTTTATACTAAAAAGACCATGTTTCAACAACAATATAAATAATTTATTTGTAGGTTGTAAAATTAAAGCATTACTTGAAAAAACTTCTACAAATATTCGGAGTCCACCGAGAGTAAGCTACCATTTCAATTTAAAAAAAAAAAGAAAGAAGAAAATTAATATTATTGAATAAAATTTATTATTTAGAATGAAAAACCTGTATTTTTAATTACGGGTCGTCCAGAAAACGTAAAGGAAGCTAAACATGAAATTGAGCTGGCTGCTGAGCATTTTACCCAAATTCGTGCTTCCCGATTACATTCTAAAAGTGGTGTACCAGTACCTGGTCAAGTGACATCTCATATTCGTGTTCCTAATCGCGTTGTTGGTCTTGTCATAGGACCTAAAGGTGCTACAATAAAGCGCATTCAACAAGAATCCAATACATATATTGTTACACCCGTAAGATTTTTGATAGAAATCAAGCAAATGATTGTTTATTTTATTTTTTATTTTTTGTTTGAATTTTAGAGTCGTGAACAAGAACCAATTTTTGAAGTCACGGGCCTTTCACATAATGTTGAATTAGCTCGTCGAGAAATAGAAAAACATATTTATCAACGAACAGGAAATATGCCTATTACTAATAGTGATTCATCAGCTTCCATACAAAATTATGAAATGATTCCCCTGGCGACTGCAACAAATAATATTTCGCGAATAAGCCCATCTGAATATAATAATCTTCAAAACCAACAACAACAACAAAAAAAAGTTCAACAACCACAAATGCGGCGCTGCATGTCTGATTATGAAAATAATGAATTATATGAAAATGAAAATATTTATAAATCTGAATTACGTGCAGATGATAAAAAAGTTTATTCAAATTTAGATTCTCCTCCATCACCTGACTCATTTTATAATAATTTTTTGAAATCATCTCAACAACCTCAACAACAACTAAAAGGACTTTGTGAAATGATAAATAATGAAAATATTTATCATCCAACACAAAATTTTCAATCTCAGTCTCAACATCAAAGCTGTGAACCAGCAGAAAGAATGATGCCAACAACATTCAACAATGAAAATAGATTATTTAATAATGAATTTTTACCTAATGCTGCTCCATGGTTAAATAGTTTAAATTCAACCAATAATTATTTCTCCTCTTCTTTATCAAATACTGCTCATTCAACAAACGATGAAGGGTTAAGGGATTCATCTTCTTCAACGACGTAAGACAAAAAACTTATAGAATTTCATTTTTTTAAAAATAAATAATTTTTGTTCTTTTTTTTTAGATTTAATATATTTAACAACGATGCCACTTTTCATATGTTATCATCCATTTGGGGGTGATGTTGTTGATTAATACAAATGGAAATCGTGATTCGCGAGTCACAATTCAAGCGAAATAAATGAATAGTGGCGGGCTGGACCCATAAATTTTTTTGTATTGTATAATTTTATTATATTTTTTTAAACAAAATTTCAATTTAAATGAGTTTAAATAATCACATTTATATTATTCAAATTTTTTGTTAAACTCATTTCTGCTTTATTATTTTTATTTTTATCTTCACGGATTATTTTTATAGTAATGTAATTTTTTTTATGTTAAATCTTGCAAATCTGCGTCAATTTATTTTCTTTTTTTTGAATATAATTTTCTTTCCCTCCATTTTTAAGTTGGTTCTTTTTTCTAATTATATTTGAGGCAAATTTACGTGGTTTCTATGCTTTAAAGCAACAAAAAGAAAAATCTTTTTTATCTCATTTTTTTATTAATTTTATTTTTGTTTTAGTCTTTTTTTATTCCCTTTTTCTACAATATTTAATAAACAAAAAACTGAATAAAGCTAACAGACAGGTTCTATATTTACTAATTAAATTTCAAAGAAGAAGAAAAAATCATCATAAAATAGCATAAAATAAATTTTTACATAAATTAAAAAAAAGATGAAGTTTAAATAAAAAAATGCTAGTTTTATTGTTTTATTTATGAAAACACAAAAATAAAAAGATTTAATAATACATAAAAAAAAAAGTATGAGAAACATTAAATTATTATAAATAAATAAATAAATGGATGTAATTTACAACAAAAATAAAATACCATAGATTATAAAAATGCATAAAGCTTTTTTGTTTTTGTCTTCTTTTTTTTTCTCCTTTTTTATCGTTATTTTTTAGTGGTGTTTATTTTTTAGATTATTAAAAAGAATGAAGAGAAAATGAATGTTGGTTGTTGTTGTGGTTGCTTGAAAGGTTAAAAACATTTGGATCCATCCAAATTTTTACATTACTTTCATCCCGTTCTTCAATTATATTCTTTGTTGCATCAACATCACCCCAAATTGATTTAAGTTTATGATAGGATTGGGGATTATTAAATATATCAAATCTGAAAAAAAAGAAAAGAAATTTAATTAGAGACTTCAAAAAAAATTTTTGTTTTGTTTTGTTTTCTCACATTGAAGATAGTGATTCTTTTTGATTTTTTTCATCATTGGAATGGGATGGATGATTATTAAAAGGAGATAAATTATTTGGATTTTGATTTGAATTTGATAAAAATTCATCAAAAAAATCATTTTCATTTAATAATGATGATAAAGGCTGCTGCTGATTTTTTGGTGGAGGATCACAATTTTGAAGATATTGGCGCGTATTTTGTTGGGGATCAAAATAATTTAAATTTTCATCCATTTTTATTTGTTCATAAAATGGTAATATTGCTGATGATTGATGATGGGGCGGAGATTGAATGGATTCAGAAGAATAAATTGGTTCATGAGGGATTGAATTTGGAGCGAAGGAATAAATTTCAATTCCATCATATATTGGTGGATTTAAAACATATTCATCATCAACATTTTTATTATAATTATTATTATTATAATTATTACCATATCCATCATCAATTTGGGGATAAGGAGCCATCATCATTTCTGCAGCATAAATTTCTGAAGAATGTATTTGTTGTGGCTGCTGTTGCTGTAATATACTTTCCATATTTATACATTTATTATTATAATTACGAAAAGAGCGACGACACGCTGGCAGATGAGGAAGAATGCTGTTGTAAGAATAAATATTTTGATTGGAAGGAATAAAACACTTAGGCCTATCAACAACAGTATTTTGTTGTTGTTGGGGGATGAAGGGTTGGGAAGGAGTAGGTGGAATAATTCCAGTTATTTCATATATGCGCCTTTCAATTGCAATTTTTGCAGCTTCAACATTTTTTGGAAAACCAATAATTTCAAAAATGGGTTCATTTATTCGACGCTAAAATTTTAATGATAAAAAAAAAATGGCGGTACTTAAAAAAATTTACTGGAGTAAAGATGGTTGTATTTGAATTGAGTTGAATTCGCTTAATTGTAGAACCTTTGGGCCCTACCACAAGGCCTACAACATGAGGAGGTACTTTAACATAAGAAGTTATATGCCCTGGAGGAGGTAAACCTCTTTGAGAAAGGTTATTGTTAGAAGTTCGAAGGTATGTATAATATTCAGCTGCTAATTCTATCTCTTGTTTTGCAATTTTAACACCTTCAGGTTGACCAGATATTAAAAATATTGGTTTTTCACCCTATAAAATATGTATCTCTCTTTTTATGTTATCTTTATTTATGTTTTTTTGCTTGGGATCAAACATACTCTCGGTGGACTTCGAATGTATGTAGCTGTTTTTGCACGCAATGCCATAATTTTGTTGCCTAAAAAACATCAGATAATTTTTAAACTGAAACAAAAAAATCCTTTTATTTATGAATTCTTCTCAGAAAGGATTTTATTTAAATTTAATAAAATTTTAAGGACAAAAAAATGTATAAATGAAGTGGGCAAAATATTGTATTATTCTTTCCTAAAAACGAAGAAGCTAAAGCATAATTAAAATAAAATGGCTGTGGAATGGCACACAAAAAGGAACGAATAAAAATTTCTAAATTTTTTTTCTTCACTTCAATGAAAGATGTTTCCTTTTTTTTAAAAACTCTAAATTTTTCTTGCCAAAAAAATTTCAATAAATTTTGACAATTTGTTGAGAAAAATTTATGAATCTATTTTTTTTACTATTTTGAATTCAATTATCATTCTCTGTTTTATGGATCAAAAATGTAAATTTTGTAAAAAAAAGAAAGAAAGAATAATGCATAAGTTTGCGAAAAGTTTTTTTTGAGTGAAAAAAATAATTTCGAGAAAAAACATTTTTTTGTTGTTGGATCAAATTTCCATTTTTTTTTAATGTTTATTCTTGGTTGTTGGAAGCATTTTAAGTAAATAGTATTTTTGTTGTTTAAAAGAGTGATGATCGTGGCACTTGATTTTTTGTAAAAAAAAAAAAGACAGAAAAGAAGAAGATTAAAGGAGGCTCTTGAGTCTGGAAGGTCGCGACCCTCGATGCCGCCACAACCAAGCAAAAGTGTTCAGAGCACTTCGTTGTCGACGATTTATAACCCCTTTTTTTCTTTTGATTTTTTTCTTTTCTCAACGCATTGGTTGTATATTTTTCTAAGACGTTTGACTGACTCATTGCGCAATATTTATAAAGAATAAAAATATACACTAAAACCAAAATAAAAAGAAATTTTTTTTTGCGAATATGTGTATTTAAAAAGCATCAGCGATTTGATGCCTTTTTGCATAAATTCAAGTCAAAGAGGTTTTTTGAAAGATGAAAAAATTTGGAACATACATATTTAAAAATTTCAGTGATTTTTATGGAATTTTTCCAAAATGCATCGAATAACTTAGCTGTGCCTCTTTAAAGGATAAAATGAAAAGAAAAAAAAACTCACCGTGTCGACCAACAATTTCAGCCACATGTTCTGATGAAGGAACTTCAACTGATTCAGTAATGGAACAAAGAGGAACCCCTTCACCCATTATCATTAAATCCATTAATGGCGGCGAGCAATCACCCGGAATTCCATTTGAATTTGAACCCGAAGATATTTCATCTAATAAATTAGCCTCTTCGTAATACCATTCACCTGGGCCACCAACAGGATTTTTACAATTTGGAGCTAACATGGATGTTACAGGAGGATTAAAATAGCCATTTATTGATGAAATATTTTCTTGATAAACTGAATCCAAATTGTTGTTGTTATTGATGATGGTATTAGAAAAAGGGGCTTCAAAATATTCATTATTTGGAGGTATTTCGTAAGCTACCATGAAAGCAAAGCGGCTTTTGGAGAATCGATCGCTAAAACAAAAATTAAAATTAAAATTTTATTGATTTTTGAAAAAGAAAACCAGAGGGTGGTGGGAAGGGAAGATAAAAAAAAAGAAGCTATATTTATGAACCAAATATGTATGTACAAATATAGCTCCATTAAAGAAAAATAAAGAAGAAGAAAAAAAATGGTAATGAAATAATGAGAAACCCATCAACAACAAAAACAAAAACAAAAATATTGGCAAAAGAAGGCCTTAATTAAAACTGTATTTTAAAAACGAATAATAATAATTCACCATCATTCAACCAACCAAAAATGAATGCATTAGTCGTTACTCGGAAATATACTCAAAAAAAAAGAAAAATAGAAAAAAAATTTTTAATTTTCCTTCGATGTCTGTAGTTATGGTTGTTGATGGTGGCGAAACACACACACACACATAAAAACATTTATTTATACATATGATCAAATTTTATTTTGCGATTTGCGCCTGTTTGCTGCTTTCATCGCTTTTTTCTTATTCTGTTCCGTTTCGTTTCGCTCTTTCCCATTTTTTTTTATTTTTAAAAACATACACTCTTTTTTTTTCTTCGTTGTATCTATCTCGGACGACATGAGCGCAACTCTCACTCCCCATTCAACCGGGGTGCAAACGCGTGTGTGTGTGGAGGGTAGTGCTTGGTAGCGCGGAGAAAAAAAAAGAAGAGAGTAGCGAGCTCTCAACGATGAAAAAGAAAAGAAAAAAATTAAAAAGAAAAAAAATGAGAAGAAGTAAAGAATTATGTTTTCACCCCCCAATGCTGCTGTGTCTTTCTACGAACGTTCATGGCGAACGCTAAAGAGGTTGCGCGGCGCCGCCGCCGCTGAAAGCATCATTTGGTCCCTCCCCTACCCCCTTTCACAATAGAATACACAAACATCCATATTTTTTACAGACATACGATCGATTTGTCGTCTGCTTGCTGTGTGTGGCAACTGGGGCCACGAACGACTTTTTTTTTCTATTTTTTTTCTTCACTCCTCTGTCCATTTTTTTCTTTTCGTTGCTGTTGTTGTTTTCCAAATTCGTTGTCCAACCAAGGTTGTAAAAAGAGAGAGAGAGAGTTGGACTCATTGCGAAGGGAGTCAACGAACAAAAAAAGGAAAAAAACTTGAAAAATAAAAAATCAAAGTGTTTTTCTATTCAAATATTGTTTTTTTTTTTCTAAAAATATTTTTCGTGTTTAATTTTTCCATTTTCCCATGGAAACCAAAAAAAAAACTTTGAACAAAAGTAAAAAAAAAGGAACATTTTTTTTTGTTTGTTTTTGCGTGTTCGTTTTTATCCGTTACCCTACCTCAATTTATTTGTCATGAGAATTTTTTTTAACATAAGCGTTCCAGCTGTTTTAATTTTTTCATAAATTAATCACAATGAAACTAATTTTTTTCTTTATTATTTTTTTTTAGGAAATCAATATCATAACTTTTTGTGGTTGGGCAACAACAACCACCATTTTTTTTTATAAATTCAATAATCGTGAAGAAGAAAAAAGGATACGGGTGATTTGGAAATTGGTAGATTTGTGTGGTTGACCCACCAAGGGTTTAACAATAATACTAAACGGAAAATATCTATATTTTTTTTGATTAATTTATCGTAAATTAATATGGAACAATATTTAAAAAAAAATTAAAGAGATGCTAGAAAACCTTGCTTGCAAAAAATACAAATGCAAAATTATTGAAGATAAAACTAAACTAATTTATTTTGAAATATAACAATTTCACCTCCTTCCCTAGCTATCTATGAAAATGACGAGAGACGCTGAAACTAGGAAAAATGTTCGATTTTTTGGGGTTCGTTAGTTTTAAAAATATTTTAATAACAAAAAATTCATTTATTTTAAACATAATTCTTTAAAGTTTGAACCGCTAAAATGAATTTTTTTTTTGCCAATGACAACAACAAAAAAATTACTTTGGCTCATGTCAACAAAATCTCCATCCTTAAATGGATTTAAATTATATTTTTTTTAGAATGATATTAATTCATCCAAACAGCAGCAATCGCAGCAGCATTCATCAAATATCTTTCCACTTGATTGCGTTCCATTTGATGGTATTGTTGTTGAATCCTCGAATGATGGGAATGAATTAGAAAAATGTGAGTTTGAGAGTCGTAAAAGAATGAAAAAAGATATCATTTTAATAAAGATAAAATTTTTTTAACAAAAATGGATGGCTTTTTTTTATTAATTCATAAATTTAGAGAAATAAAATGAGACAATTCCCAAAATTTTAATTTGATAAAACATAGAAAAAATTCAAATAATTGGATCTTCCTTTTTCTTTATTTCTTTTTTATTTTATTGAAATTTTTAAAAGAAATCAAAATTAAACGATGCACAAAAAAAAATGTCGCAAAGAATAATTTTAAAAAGAGTTGGGTTTCCATCGATATTGTTTCATAGTAACCCAGAAAAAGAAGAAAGAAAAAAAGAAGAAAAGACAGTAATCTTTCTTCCTTTTTAAATAACTTTTAAATATAAATGTTTTTTACTATTTTTCGCTACAAAAAAAAAAGATAAAAGGAAGAAATCTTTTTTATTTATGCTGCCGCCGGGCCCTGTCATTAGGGGTTTATAGACTTGACCTTAGACGAATTAGGAAATGTTTACTTTTCAAATATCCGATTATCTCTAAAAATTTTTTTTATTCATAATTTTTATAATCTTTCTCTTTTTTTAGTTTCAAATCCATCCATTACAGTTAATCCAGCATTTTTTAAATCAAATCCTTGTGCTCATAGTCTTCCGGTTTTAGCAGCATCAAGCCCACCTCCATTCATGAATGAAATTGTTGATTCTAACAGGCAAGGTCTTTTTTGTATTTTCTTCCTTTGTGTCAAATCCCATTTATTTTTTCTTCCGCCGTCATTTCAATGACAGAATTAATAATAAAAAAAAAAGAGAAAAAAAGCGGCAGCGATCGTGAATGCCAAGAACATAAAAAAAAATTCGACGCTCGATCAAAAAAGCAACTAGCAACCTGCGCCAATAAAATTTTTTATCCATTCAAAAAAAAAACGAAAAAGAAAGAATCGTTGAGTGTATTTTGGCCGACCAAAAAGGATGGTTGAGGGTCAGCTGCTGGCGAACATCCAACCACTGAGGCATAAGCTACTTATAACAACAACAACAACGAAAAAAAGGAGAAGAAAAAATTAGACATTTCGGACGTTGGCTTTATGCCAAGTGTATGTATGTCTGCCGCTTCCCTTCCTTTAATGCCTCGCGATAAGCATCTTTTCTTTTTTTTCGTTGGCAAATATTGCCAAAGTAACCGCGTTCGATGCGTTGTATATATTTTGTATGAAAGTAAAAAAATACATTTATACAAATAATTAGCTTAGCGAAGTAATAATTCCCTGACATTAAGTCCTTGGAGGTCACGCACGCATCGACGACGACAACAAAAGCTTTTAATAGAAAATACATATTTGTATATTTTTAAAGAAAGGGTCTAAGTCGCAATAAAATAAAATAAAAGATTTTAAAATAAAATTATTATACAAAAAAATTTTCAGTTGGGATATCACCGATGAAGAATCAGGGATAGTCGTATTTCCGGATGAATCATTGAATGAACAACAAAATGATTTATTACAAAATAATTATTTATTCCCTAATGATGATGAAAGTAGCAGCAGCAATAACAAGGATATGGAGGATGGTGAAGCTGCAACAACGCCGATTAAAAAGTGAGTGACGACGACTATCATCATTATTTAGGAGTTGTCAAAAAAAAACTATACTAAATTTAATTTATATTTTTGAAAAAAAAATCACACAAAAAAAAAGTTGCTACTCGTAATTTTTTTTCAAAAGGAAAATTATTAAAAAATTTTTTTTTGCAGATCAAACATTTCCATTAATCTTTCAACTGTCGTCGTCAGCATGGAGCTTTCAAAAAATAAAATAAATAAAAATAAAAATGATGGAAATACTTTTAAACCTGTGGTAGTTGGAAGCAGCAATAACAGTTGTTCACCCACTCCAAAATCAGCAGAAAAAAAACGACGTTGGAATTCTCATGGGAGACGACTTCATGGAGAAACAACAAAAACAACATCATCATCGTCCATTAGCCCCATTCCATCATCTCCTCAATCCCATATAGCTGCTTCAAGAACTTGTGGAGGAGCTTTATCAGCTAATCGTTTGGAAGATAATAATGCTATGCTGTCACGAGCAATATTGACAGCAGCAAGAAGGCGAATTCGAATTCAAATAAATTTTCATAATTCCTCCATAATTCCTCCTCCTAAACAACAACATTTTGACATTTCCCTTACTCCTCCTTCAACGCCTGAAAGTATTATTAATATTGATCATTTAAATGAAGGAATGGTTGTTGGTTCACATCCAAATAATTATTGCGTTTTAAAACGGGCTCGTTGTTGCCATACAATAACAACAACAACAGTAAATGAAAATCCTTCATTTAATTTTGATCAAATGCGCGAGGTTCGTTGTTATTTTTTCGGTAGCTATTATTTTTCACAAATGTAGAGTGATATATAAAATTTGTCATTTAATTATCCTTTTCTCTCCTTTTTTTAGCAACTCCTTTCAAACAACCAATAAGCAGAAAAACTTAAAATATGGCATTTTTTTGTTCAAGTCCACCATCCTCCTCCACCATCTTTATCCAGATTTTAGTTTTCATAATGTTACAGAAGAAGAAGAAGAAAAAAATTAAAACAATGTTTTTATAACAGATTTTTTGAGAAAGTGGAGCTTCGTCTGGCACAGGTTAGTGGTTTTTGGATTTCTGTTTACGAAACTTCACCCCTAGGGTCAATTTGGGCCAAAAATCACGAATTTCAACACCATTTGGCCGGATGATAAGTTTAATTCGGAGATACGGTCACTTTCGCGTTAGGACCCGAAAATTTTTTTTAATAATTATTTTTTTCAAAAATGCTTGATTATTCATTTTTTCCACATAAAATTGAGTCTTTTTCGTATTGATGACAAAAATTGATGTCCATATAAATCCCTCTATTCGGTTACATTAAAGTTAAAAATATGTAAAAATTTACATAAATCTTGATATATCTCGAAACTTTTGTATTGCGGTTGATGATATGGCTTAGAAATTCGGATTCTCCATGGTTTTTTACATATGGAAAATGAAACACATTTGAATAGGAGGGGGCTCAGCCCATTTGGTGAATTTTAGAAGTTGGTAAACTTAGTTAAGTTCAATATCGATGGTTATAAGAAAACTCATCCAATTCGATTAGTTTTTGCGAGATTGGAGTTAGATAGATTTAAAATAATGTAAATAAAAATTTTGTGTAACATTACAATCAATTTTCTTCCTTGTGGATAACTGTGGATGTGACTTTATCAACGATTAATGGTATATTTGGTGTATTTGGTGACATGAAAAAAATCAAAATCTTTAAAATCCACGTTTTTGGATTAGAATCATTTTTTCTATACTAATTTTGGGTCGTAGAAACCGAATTTGAAAGCCATTTTCCTTCATGTCGAACTAGATTTTGAGTTATAAATTTTTGAAATATGCAAATTTTCACTACCTCACAAACTTTTTTTTAACCTGCAGAAATACAAAAACTGGTGTCAAATTCGGTTTCTACGACCCAAAATTAGTATAGAAAAAATGATTCTAATCCAAAAACGTGGATTTTAAAGATTTTGATTTTTTTCATGTCACCAAATACACCAAATATACCATTAATCGTTGATAAAGTCACATCCACAGTTATCCACAAGGAAGAAAATTGATTGTAATGTTACACAAAATTTTTATTTACATTATTTTAAATCTATCTAACTCCAATCTCGCAAAAACTAATCGAATTGGATGAGTTTTCTTATAACCATCGATATTGAACTTAACTAAGTTTACCAACTTCTAAAATTCACCAAATGGGCTGAGCCCCCTCCTATTCAAATGTGTTTCATTTTCCATATGTAAAAAACCATGGAGAATCCGAATTTCTAAGCCATATCATCAACCGCAATACAAAAGTTTCGAGATATATCAAGATTTATGTAAATTTTTACATATTTTTAACTTTAATGTAACCGAATAGAGGGATTTATATGGACATCAATTTTTGTCATCAATACGAAAAAGACTCAATTTTATGTGGAAAAAATGAATAATCAAGCATTTTTGAAAAAAATAATTATTAAAAAAAATTTTCGGGTCCTAACGCGAAAGTGACCGTATCTCCGAATTAAACTTATCATCCGGCCAAATGGTGTTGAAATTCGTGATTTTTGGCCCAAATTGACCCTAGGGGTGAAGTTTCGTAAACAGAAATCCAAAAACCACTAACCTGTGCCAAATCAAGCCAAAAAAGCTTCACTTTCTCAAAAAATCTGTTTTATTAATTTTTTTTTTATCAAAACTTCATTTTTTCAATTAATTTTTTTGTCGTTTTCCTTTTTTTAAATATTACTTTGCTTTTTTTTTATGTTTGCAAAATTTCGGTGGTCATTCCGTTTTCATAGTGCTCAAAGTGTTTATTTTTTTATTTTTGTTTTTTACAATAATTTTATTCGCTGTGACCTCCGTATTTTGTATTTAAAAAAAACCAATAGTAAAAACAATGCATTTCCATTCCGTCCACCCCCTCTCTCTCAACTTTAGAATTTTTAAATCCCATTTTTTAAAAATCTTATTCTCTCTTAATTTTATTTTCTTTATTTATATATTTTTTATTAGCGGTCTTGGCAACAATTTCGGGTAAGATTTGTACATATAAAAAAAATCTAATAAAATCTTTGAATTTTTCATTCGTTTACACCGAAAAAAATTTTGAGCTTGACCAGTAAAAATTTATTTTTTTATTAATTAAAATTTAACTTTTTTTTGTTAGTTGTTGAGAGAATTTCTTTTCTTTTTTTGATAATTCCTTAGCCTAAAAGTATTGTATTCTTTTTAAGAGCCAATAATAATAATTATGTTTTTTTTATTGTTGTTGTTGGTTAATTTTAATATTTGTCATTGATTTTTGTAATAATAACTCCTCTCTTCTTTCTTTTCTTTTTCTTTTTCCGGCCCACCCCTATATCGTTTTAAAATAAGCAAGCCTAAGTAAGTTCAAATGAGGCTGTACATACCATTAAAATAGAAAACTTTTTTACCTTGATGTATAAGAGAGACTAGATTCTGGGAGTAAAAGAAAAAAGCGTGAAAAATCATTGGCTATTTTTTCTTTTATTTTTTTACGTTTATTCATAGTTGTTGGTTATTTTTTCTTTTATTTTTTGAGCTGCCCAAAAATGATTTTATCTAAGCGAATTTTTTCTTTTTTTTCGGTATCTTCAAAAACCAAATATACTAATTATAAAATTTAAGTCTATTTGATATAAAAAGTTTGACTCTTCTTCATATATCTGAAATCAAAGTGTAAAAACATCACATCCTAAAAATATTCTATCTCTCATATTTTTTTAAAATAATCTTTTATTTTTGTTCTTCTTTACTTTTTTCTTCTTCTGGCGATTGCTGCTGGTTGATT